>CM047516.1:30002981-30012981 GCA_026122265.1 Ammodytes dubius
ATTTTATAATAAATAAAATTACTCAACGTTTAAACAAATTAATTAATATAATTAAAAAAATTATTTAAAAAAAGGACACATTTAATATAAATAAAAATAAATACGAAATGAGTAGGGGCCGGTTTCCCGATAACGTCATCTCTTAGCGCTACGAAGACTCCTACGAAGACTCCTACGTTATGACTTACCAAAGTTGTTTACCTCTGTAGTCGTGGTTCCCGAACCGTGTCTTAGGAGAAGCACTCCTTACGTCGTTCGTACACTGCTGAAATCGGTTGCTCCGAGTTCGATTATCCATTTCCTGCTCATTTCATGCGCAGCTGCATCTGTATGCTGTCTTATCAAATCTACCCGTGCATTTCTAGTGTAATATAAAGTCATGAATTAGTTTGTTGAATCATCATCTGTGTTTTGGAACTCTTGTTTTATAATCTAAGTATCTTTAATAACACTAATCACGTTACTTGGTGGGTCAGTAATGAAACTGAAAGTAGATATAATATCGCCAATAGCCTATATAAATAAAAACAGACGGCCCAAACAGCGTCCAAATGAGCTAAAATCCTAAATACAATAAACAGTAACATGGCACACTTATTTTAAGGTAAGCTCTAATTGATTATTCATTCATTTTTTCGCACGTTTTACATGTTTTGAGGCGGAGGATCCGACGCACTCTGCCCGGGCTCAGCTGACAGCTGAGAGCCGGTGTGGAACACAGTGCGGAGGTTCTAGTGTTAACCATGTCGAACATACTACCATAGCCTATACCAATTTAAAAAAAGATATAGAAAATTATAGAAACAGCGGAGGAGATGAAGATTGTTACAGCAATTATTTCCATCATGAATGACTTGTGGCAGTTCCATGCGCAACAGGGATGTCACTCATGTCCGTTTTACGCATGGTGCTTTACAGAAGGAAATGTGGGGGTTTGTATCTCTGGCGATGCCACAGCGATCGCAGGGACTTTCACTTGTGTCATTAAACTTATAAATCTGACTGTATTTCATATCACAGGGATACAGCGATGACTGTAGCCTATTTAATAACAAACTGATAAAAACGATCCGACTGTAGGCTATAGTGTATCACGTATTGGTATTTTCATATTGACGGACATCGCATCCATTCAGTTAATGCTGATTGTCAAGTCAGTTAGATGACTAAAAAGTAGGCTACTTGTTCATATATTTTGAACACTTTGTGAATCAGAGTTAATGGCATTCTGCTAAAATATATAATAGCCTAAGCCTACTTTAAATATACGTGATATACACTATACAGTTGGATCGTTTTTAACAGTTTGTTATTAAATACAGTCATCGCTGTGTCCGTTTGATATGAAATACAGTCAGATTTATTAGTTAAATGACACAAGTGAGAGCTGAAACATCCATACGGTAGAGCTAAGAAGGCTCTGAGGGCGCTCCAGACCAACCTTACCAACGTATGACGTACGAAAGAGATTCGTAGCAAAGAACGTTTCGGGAAACAGGCGAAAAGTTAAGTAGGAACTCTACGTAGGGGTTACGAATGACGTAGCGTTAAGAAGGCTCTAAGAAGGCTTTGGGAAACCGGCCCTAGAACATTAATTAAATTAAAAATTAAATTAAAACAACAAATAAAAATTTGTCCCGTACTTGTATTGTATCACACATTAAATAAATAAAAATAATAATATAATTTTTATTTTATTTTAACTTACCAAATGGATTTTTGGCGATCATTGGCTTGGAGACACAGTTTGGCCCTGGTCCGAATTTATTTTCAGCCAGAACCCTGAAGATGTATTCTTTCTTCTCGATGAGTTTGGGCACGAGGTATCTGCAGCCTCTCAGTGTGGTGGTCACTGTGCTCCAGCCGATCTCTACCTTAGAGTTATCCTTCTTCTCAAGGATGTAGTTCAGGATCTCGCTGCCACCGTCGTCTAGCGGGGCGTCCCACTTACACACCACAGAGTTCTTCCTCACCTCCTCGAATCGGAAGTTCACGGGAGCGCCGGGGTGTCTGCAAGAATGGAAGAGGTAAAAGGCAAGGCAAGGCAAGTTTATTTCTAAAGCACAATTCAGACACAAGGCCATTCAAAGTGCTTTACAGGGGAAAGATTAGAATACATAATACACATTAGAAAAGCGAATTAATAGAAATACAACATTTAAAAGCGAATGAATAGAAATAGAACATTTAAATAAAATTTAAATTACAGGTTAAAATGTAAAAACAGAAAAGTCTACAGATTTGATTTAAAGGAGCTGAGAGTTGCAGCAGACCTCAAGTTGTTCTGGGAGTTTGTTCCAGAGATTTGGTGCATAAAAAATAAAAGATTTAGGATGTCCCGATTCTTGTGGTCAGATTTAGGATGGTTAGAAATACCTGGATGTCTACTACATCCGGCCGAGATTTTTAGTGTTGGAAACAGCATCCAATTTGGGCGATTCTGACCCACAATCCAGTGCGCACCGGAAGTTACGTCACATTCCACCCAAAAAAATGTCGTCTTTTAAATATTTAATTTAATTATTGGCTTTCATAGATAGATAGATAGATAGATAGATAGATAGATAGATAGATAGATAGATAGATAGATAGACAGACAGACAGACAGAAAGACAGACACATAAATCCTTCTCACCTAGTATGTTGACCTCGCAGGTAGCCGTAGCCTTCCCGTGGTCGTTCTCTACCTTGACCATGTACACACCGTGGTCCGGGCGCACTGTGTCTTTAACCACGACGCAGGACTCTCCTCTGCGCGAGTTGTTGATCGTCAGACGTTCGTTTATCGTTGGATAGTCGCTCTCTTCCTCCTCAGGCTCGACTGGCTTCTCCTCCTTCTTCTCCACTGCTGCTTCTTTAGTCTCCTCTCCCTCCTTTTTAACCTGGAGAAAGTACATTATAACGTTATAAGAATAGAACTGAAATGCGAAAAGACGAATTTCAATGTGCCTCGTGTACAACTGACAAATAAAGATAACTTAACTTAACTTAACTTAATTATAACATTATAAGAATAGAACGTTATATAGGCTATATCTGGGTATCAGGCTGGACTGAAAAAATTTACTTTCAAAGCAAGTACAAACAATATTATAAATATCTGGGTTATGAACAGAGCAATATGGATTTTTATGTGGATATGCTAAAAAGAAACAGATTTTTGGTCGATTGAATTAATTATTTATTATTTAATGTTCTTTAGTCTGAAATGGCTTTATTGTTTTTCCCCCAACAAGTTTTAAAAATATTTCTCCAGGGTGAGCAGATATTTTATATTTATAGCAGTTCAGGGATTTTTCACAATGACTTTGTATTTTTCTTCTAAAATAGTTGCACGTGTCAAATAAAGGTTATAAAAAAAAAAAAAAAAAAAAAAAAATTAAAAAAAATTTCAACTTACCTCTCCCTCCTTTACCTCTCCCTCTTTCTTCTCGGTCTCTCCATCTTTCTTCTCCTCTTTCTTCTCCTCCTCTTTCTTCTCCTCCTTCTTCTCTTCTTTCTTCTCTACTTTCTTCTTCAGGGGTTTTTCGACTCGTTTGCGCAGCTTCTCTGGCCTAATGACCTGGTTGTTCCAGTACCATGTGATGGTCGGGTAAGGAGCGCCGGAGATGTTTGCATCCAACATGAGCTCACAGCCGCGCTTCACACTCAGGCCCGACTGCAGGCTGCCCGACAGGAAGACCTTAGGGAGGTCTGGGGGGGACACGGGAGTAGGGTTAATACTAAAACATTATTAACCCACTATTATGTGCTTTTATTATTTAAAGGAATACTTTAGGGGGGTCTGGGGGGACACAGGAGTAGGGTTAATACTAAAGATAAAAACATTATCAACCCATTAAACCACTATTATGTGCTTTTATTATCCATTTAAGTTTATATATAAAGGCCCGACAGGAAGACCTTAGGGGGGTCTGGGGGGACACAGGAGGCATGTTAATACTAAAGATAAAAACACATTATTAACCCACTATTATGTGCTTTTATTATTCAAAGGAAGACCTTAGGGGGGTCTGGGGGTAACACAGACGTAGGGTTAATACTAAACATCAGCTGGAAACTAAAACATTATCAACCCACTATTACGAGCTTTTATTATCCATTTACTGGGGGCGAGTTTGTTTATCCAGTTATGAGAACCTACCTTAGAAAATGTTCACTTCTCTGACACACACACCCAAAGTTACATAGTGCACTATTATTTTTTTTTTTTAAGTTTTTTTTTTGGCATTTTTCATGCTTTATTTGACAGTATGAAGAGACAGAAGGCATCCCCCATAGTGCACCTTTAAACCCATTTTCCTTCCACTACTTTCCCCTGTGAGTATATCCTACATCCTTCTTACCGACTGCGTCCGATGCCTTGACGTAGGGTGAGTTTCTTGAAGGCTCGCTGACTCCAGCTGCGTTCTCTGCTCTCACTCTGAAGGTGTACTGTTCCCCCTCGGTCAGTTTCCTCACTGTGTAGGAAATGACGGGAACCAGGAAGTCATTGCAACGTTCCCATTGGTCCTCCTTCTTCTTCTGTTTCTCTAAAACGTAGCCCATGATCTTGGAGCCTCCGTCGTACATCGGAGGTTTCCACGTGAGAGTGACGGTGCTCGAGGTCACGTTGTGTGTCTCAACGTCAACGGGAGGGTCGGGGATATCTGGGGAGAAAGAGGGACATTTTGTTAGATGAGATGGATACTTAAATGTGCAGTGTGTAGAATTTTGGGTTTTATTTCCTAGCAGATTTTGTAGAAAGTAATTATAATATCCATAAGTACGTTTAATTTAGTGCATAATAGCTGAATTTTTTTTTTGAATGATTATTTTTTCCCTTAGAAAGGGTCTCATATATGTCCATATTTCTGACCAAGGCCTAGTGCCGCCATCTTGAAAGTGTCATAGTTGGAATGTCATCAGGTGCATTGTTTAAAATTTAGAATTGTTCTTGTCCTTGAAGGCCACTGTAGCTTCTGTTATTATTCTAAAGGGGTGGGGTTACCCAGGGAGTGTTGCATTCTAGAACTTTGTAGAACTTTCTTGAGGATGTCATATTACACACTGCACCTTTAAGAGTCTATTATGCTATTCAAGCACTGGGAAATTTTGTGATTTTTTTGTGTCTATTTATCTTCCATAACATGTCTTCTTTCATACTAGTATAAATCAAAGGTCCAACATGTACATTCAGGTGTTTATTTGACTAAACCTTGTCTGTTTGCGTCTGTATATTTCTCCTATACAACCATCTTTAACGGACATTATCTCAACATTATTATTATTTTTTTTTTAAACTAACTAAAAAAGCACTTATATCAACTAAACTTTCCATAATCATTCTTAGCACTATTCTGAAGGTTATCACTGAAGGATTTGTTCATTGTCTGATTTACGAGACATTTCCAATAATGCAATTAATAGATAGATGGATAGATAGATAGATAGATAGATAGATAGATAGATAGATAGATAGATAGATAGATAGATAGATAGATAGATAGATAGATAGATAGATAGATAGATAGATAGATAGATAGATAGATAGATAGATAGATAGATAGATAGATAGATAGATATATAGATAGATAGATAGATAGATAGATAGATAGATAGATAGATAGATAGATAGATAGATAGACAGACAGACAGACAGACAGACAGACAGACAGACAGACAGACAGACAGACAGACAGACAGACAGACAGACAGACGGACGGACGTATCATTACGTTTCTGGTCCTGTGCGATGACTGGGTTGCGTAGCTCGATGAACTCTCCTCCTCCGATCTTGTTCACGGCCTGAACCCTGAAGTAGTATTCTCCGTTTGGAATCAAGTCTTTCACGTTCCAACAAACTTTCTTCTCTCCCGACATCATGTTGACGTAGGTCCTCCTGCCGGCCTCACGACGCTGTACACACGTACACACACACACACACACACACACACACACACACACGCACACACACACACACACATCGGTTGAATTCAGTTAAGTTAAATTCAAATGGGCTTGATTGGCATGGAAAATATATATGGATAAACATATGACAAAAATGAATAAAAAAATTAAAATTTAATCAAATAATGTACAGATTTAAAATTTAAATCACAAAAAATAAGATTAGGAATAGGAGTGTGTGTGTGTGTGTGTGTGTGTGTGTGTGTGTGTGTGTGTGTGTGTGTGCATGTGTGTGTGTGTGTGTGTGTGCGCATGTGTGTGTGTGTGTGTGCATGTGTGTGTGTGTGTGTGTGTGTGCGTCTCCATCTCTTACCTGCATAACGTAGTGCAGGATGGGGCTTCCTCCGTCATAGTCTGGAGGGTCCCAGTTCACTTTGCATCCGTTCTTTGTGATTTCAGTCGCAGTGATCTCCTTACAGGGGCCGGGCAGACCTGAACACACACACACACACACACACAAAAGACAGACGCAGACGCAGACGCAGACACACACACACACACACATAAAAAAACATACAATGTTATTGTTCACATTTGCAGCATCCTACAAAAAAATAAATAATAATAATAATAGTATATATAATAATAATAATAATAATAATAATAATAATAATAATAATAATAATAATAATAATAATAATAATAATAATAATAATAATAATAATAATAATAATAATAATAATAATTTATAATTCAAATTATAATAATATATAATATTATATAATAAATAAACATTAAAAAAAACTGTGATTGTTTACCGATGACTTTGACGATGATGGCTGCGCTGGCTGTTCCCAGTTTGTTCTCCAGTGTGACTTTGTAAGTTCCTGCATCAGAGTGCAGACTGCTGTCAATCTCCAGATGACAGGACGTATAATCCTTTCTGTTGGACACAAGACAAACCATATTTAAAATAAAATAAATCATTATTAAGAAACATTTACTGATATTGAAATAATGTCAATTAAAAAAAATTCTGAAGAAAAATTCCCCCAATTTTTTTTTTAAATTTTTTTTTTTAAACTCCCCCCCCCCTTTTTTTTTACTGTTTGGATTTTCTTAAAATTCATTTATTTTTTAGGTTTCCCTTACCTGAAGCCTAGATGTTTTTCCGCAGAAAATAATCATTCTAAATCACATTTCTGAGATAACTGGACGCAAATTTTTAACATCAGTCAAAAAAAGAAATTTTTCGAAAAAAAAAATCTGAATTTTCTCTTTTTGAAAAACTAATATTTGAATTTTCAATAAAAATGTCCTGTCCGTACCTGAAGGCCAGCCTCTCGTCAGCCTTGATCTCCTTGCCCTCTTTGTGCCAGGTGATCCTGGGTGAAGGAACCGCTCTGAAGGGCACTGGGATGTGGAGCTTCTCTGTCTCCACCACCACCAAGTCCAAAGTCTGGAACTCAAGTGTAGGGTTACCTGGGAGAGAGAAAGGATGAAAGTTAAGGATTTTTCTGACACATTTCTATTAATTTTTTATTAATTTTTGTATTCCCTTTTCTAATGTCTATTCTATACTTGATGTATTTTAATCTTGATGTATTTCATGCCCCTGTAAAGCACTTTGAATGGCCTTGTGCTATAGAAATACACTTTAAAATAAACCCATTGTAATAATAATAATAATAATAATAATTTGAATTTATATAGCGCCTTTCAAGGTACCCAAGGTCGCTTATTAATAATAATAACTAACTCAATTTAGCATTCTTTATTACTCACAGTCATTCTCTTTGGCGAAGACGTTCTCAGAGATGTCGGATGGCTCTCCGACTCCCACAGAGTTGATGGCTCTGACTCTCAGTATATATTCTTTCTCCGGTACGATTCCTTCCTCCACTCTGAACTTCAGCTCTTTGACGGGCCGCGAGTTGACCCTCATCCACTTCTCTGTGCCTGCCTCGGTCATCTCGATGTGGTATCCGTTTATGGGGCAGCCTCCGTCCCGCTGTGGAGGTTTCCACGCGATGGACAAGAAGTTTCTGTTTGCGCCCGTGACATGGAGCTCAATGGGGGGAGATGGGGCGCCTAAGAGGGGGTAGAGGGGGGGGGGGGGGAGAGAGGTAGGTGGGTGGATAGGTTTAGACTTAACTTTTGCCATTACAAATACAGTATGTACAGATGTTTGAACTATTTAAACCTAAACGCAATTACAAAACTACACGTCTTTTTAAGTGTATTTGTTTGTGTGTGTGTGTGTGTGTGTGTGTGTGTGTGTGTGTGTGTGTGTGTGTGTGTGTGTGTGTGTGTAAAGAAGGTATATTTTTCTTATTAAAAAACATGCTGAAAATGTATTTTTAAGACCTGTACATAGTATTTTTTTAAACTTCTAAAGCTCTTACATCAACTAAACTTTCCATAATCGTTCTCAGCACTATTCTGAAGGTTATTACAGAAGGATTTGTTCATATGTTATTCTAAAATGACCTGTACGATATACATAGTATTTTTTGATTAATAAAGTGTGTTTGTGGTGCTAGTAAGAATCTGTTACTCATGGATAGACTTACTTGATATAAAATATAACATAAAATAGATATAATAACTAATTTAAATGTTATATCCTCACACTAACCGGTGGGGTCTTCGAGAATGAATAGATAGATAGATAGATAGATAGATAGATAGATAGATAGATAGATAGATAGATAGATAGATAGATAGATAGATAGATAGATAGATAGATAGATAGATAGATAGATAGATAGATAGATAGATAGATAGATAGATAGATAGATAGATAGATAGATAGATAGATAGATAGATAGATAGATAGATAGATAGATAGATAGATAGATAGATAGATAGATAGATAGATAGATAGATAGATAATAATAATAATAATAATAATAATAATAATAATAATAATAACTCATTTAAATGTCATATCCTCATACTAACCGGTGGGGTCTTCTATGGTGAGGATCTCAGTTGGTTCGCTGGGTTGTCCCGCTCCGGCTTCGTTCTCGGCTCGGACCTGGAACTGGACCTCCGTTCCCTCGATCACGTCTGTGACTCTGTACTTACAGTCGGGACCAGACGTCTTTCCACACTTAGTCCAGCGGGTCCCAAGCTTCTCCTTCTTCTCAACGGAATACCTGGAGGGGTGAGGGGGAAGGGGCAATTTAGTTTGAGAAGAAATTTTGATTTTTTTTTTTTTTTCAAGAAAAGAAAATATTTTTTGGGGGCATTTTTGCTTTACTAGACAGTGGAAGAGAGACTGGGTCAGAGAGGGGAATGACATGCAGAGAACGACCCGGGCTGGATTCTACATTGAGTTTTGAAACGTGAAATAAAGTCATTCATATGATTTTTGTTTTTTTTAGCACTGAGATTCCACTCAGATAAAGTATGAAAATTGGATATTGGATATTGGAACATGTGCCTTCTCTAATACTGGTGCATTTCGGCATCATCTAGTGGTGAGATTGTAGAAGTCAACGCTCCCTTGCTAACCCTTTACCTTTGGGGAGAATTTACAGAAGCTACGGTGGCCTTCAAGGACAAGAAGCTATAGTTACTAAAGAAGAGAAGATAGCACCCCCAACACATGAACAATGTCTAACAATTGTTGAAGAAATCCTCTTATTATAAAATGAGATTACAAGAAACAAAACTGGAGGATAAATTAATTATACAAGACTTAACCCATTGATGACTATGGCAATCTAGGATGCATGTCCTTAATGCCTGAGGGTTTTCTGAAAAAATAGTACGAATTGTCAAGTCTACCAAAACCTTAATATCTAAGCCTGTGTAGCACATAGAAACATGAAATAAAATACATTTAAAAGTTAAGGTTCACAGGTTTTATTTAAACATGCTCCCTTAGCGCTTACAAACCAACAAATATTTCTAAAAATCGTCAAAATTAGATGAATTAAAAAAATATTAAATATTGTTAATAAATAGATGCAATGTGTTGTGTGATTTTCGTCAGTAGTCTATAGTAGACCTTGATTCTGCGCACCAAACGCCACTAACTGTTCTGTCGCCGACATAGCTGGCGTATTTTTTTTATAATTTTTTTAATTTTTAATTTTTTTGA
>CM047516.1:30017981-30155481 GCA_026122265.1 Ammodytes dubius
TTGTTGTTGTCTACTGGTTAAGCAAAATGTAGCACAATGCCCAAGACACATTTCCTTAACAGGACAATAAAGTTTACCCTGACCCTGACCCCTGACCCTAGACCATCAGTGTTACCCACCTGTAGTTGCATTCCTTGATGGGCATCTTGTTGCATCTCATCCAGCGATCGTGGTCCGGTTCGTAGCGCTCCACCCAGTAGCCGGTGATGGGGCTGCCACCGTCCTCCTCTGGTTCATACCACGACAGAGACACCGAGTCTTTAGCGATGTCGGAGGGCACCAGTTTGTAAGGAGCTCCGGGAGTGTCTAAAAATAAGATATTAGGGGAAAAAGTTAGTCAAATATATCATGTTAGGAGGCATTTTTAAAGGGGTTAATACAGTAAAAAAAAAAACAGTAAATGTCAACCATACAGCAGTGCTCTAAAGTAGAATGTGCAAATTGAAAAATAGTTTAATTAAAAAAGAAGAAGCACTCAAATCCAATTTAGGAATGTCTAAATATGAGACAAGAATGAATGGCGTTAGACCACCATTACTATAAAAATACAAATTAAAAAAGAAGTTTACATATTGATCTATATAATGTACTGATATTTTGATCCCCCCCCCCCCCAAAAAAAATACATATATTAGAAAAAAATTTAAATAAGAGGTGAAATCCCAATAAAAATTCTACATTTTTATTCATAAAAATTTAAAATTAAATAAAGTAAGAGGTCATGTGACGTACCGAATGGATATCGTGCGATGATGGGTTTGTGTTCGGCCTCGGGTCCAACTCCAAACTGGTTTTCAGCGAAGACTCTGAAGAGATATTCCTTGAACTTGGTGAGATCCTGGGCTCTGTATGTGGTCTGTTTGACCGTGGAGGAAAGCCTGTGCCACACCTCGCTGTCTGTGGCTCTGCGCTCGATAATGTAGTTGGTGACTTTGGATCCACCGTCATCACGTGGTGGATTCCAGGCCAGGAAGCAAGTCTCATTTGTGATTTCAGAGATATCGAAGGCAGCAGGAGGGCCGGGTTTGTCTGTGGGACGAAAAAGTTTAAAATTTGATGGTTAATATGAGACATTTTAGGGTAAGATAGTGTTTTTTTCAAGCAATGAGATTGAGATTTGTGTCTATTTATCTTCCATAACATGTCTTCTTTCATACTAGTTTGAATAAAAGGTAGAGAAATGTACATTCAGGTGTTTATTTCACTAAACCTTGTCTGTTTGCGTCTGTTTATTTCTCCTATACAACCATCTTTAACGGACATTATCTCAACTTTATATATTTTTTTAAATATTTTCAGCCCAAAAATGTACATCAACTAAACTTTCCATAATTTGCATATTAGTTAGATATCGCCAAATTAACTTTATTCATTCAAACATTTCTGAAAAAAAGTTTAATACAATAAAAATAATCGTTATGTCTTAATGTCAGTAATCAACTGGCAAAGTTTCATGATGATACCTATAAGTAAAAAAAAAAAAAATCACCAGAAATTAATTTTTCATTTCAGAATATTATTATTATCATTTTATTGTACATTGTTCATATACTTCAGTGTTGGGTTTCCCTTTTCACTTATATTATTTTATTTATATTTATTTACCTAGCTAATAGCCAACTCTGGTACTGCTAATGAGCTTGCAAGTAAGTAAGTAGTAAGTAAGTAAGTAAGTAAGTAAGTAAGTAAGTAAGTAAGTAAGTAAGTAAGTAAGTAAGTAAGTAAGTAAGTAAGTAAGTAAGTAAGTAAGTAAGTAAGTAAGTAAGTAAGAGTAAGTAGGTAAGTAAGTAAATAAGTAAGTAAGTAAGTAAGTAAGTAAGTAAGTAAGTAAGTAAATAAGTAAGTAAGTAAGTAAGTAAGTAAGTAAGTAAGTAAGTAAGTAAGTAAGTAAGTAAGTAAGTAAGTAAGTAGGTAAGTAGGTAAGTAGGTAAATAAGTAAGTAAGTAAGTAAGTAAGTAAGTAAGTAAGTAATAGTAAGTAAGTAAGTAAGTAAGTAAGTAAGTAAGTAAGTAAGTAGTAAGTAAATAAGTAAGTAAGTAAGTAAGTAAAGTAAGTAAGTAAGTAAGTAAGTAAGTAAGTAAGTAAGTAAGTAAGTAAAGTAAATAAATAAATAAATAAATAAATAAACAAACAAACAAACAAACAAATAAATAAAATGTCTGTGTCTTACCGAGGATATTGACATCTACGGTTGCCGTAGCGCGTCCGCTGCTGTTGGTGGCTTCGATGATGTATGTGGAGGTGTCGTCTCTCCTGGTCTTGGAGATGGAAACGGTGGAATGTCCTTTCTTTGAGTCGATCGCAACTCTCTCATCTGGTTTCAGAACCAAGTCGGCCTTCGTCCATTTCACCTTAGGCTCTGGTTTACCTGTAAGATTAAAACATACAAGGTTAATTTATTGTAATTTTTTCTTTTTTTAGCTGTTTATTTATACAGGTAAATCCCATTGAGACCGGAGACTCTTTTTCAAGGGATTTAATTGTATTTCATAAGCATATGAATCAGGTTTACCTTGGTTCAAAAAGTAAAAGGTTAATTTATTCAATTTCAAATCAAATACATTTTTATTTGTATCGCGCTTTTCATACTCAAGAGTAGCTCAAAGTGCCTTACACAGATTAAACACAGCAAATAAAATCAATTGTCATTATTGTCATTTAATACATGTTAGCACTTAAAAATGAAATTATAATTAAAAAATACAAGGTTAATTTATTGTAATTTTTTTTGTAACTGTTTATTTATATTTATAAGGTAAATCCCATTGAGACCGGAGACTCTTTTTCATGGGATTTAATTGTGTTTCATAAGCATATTAATCAGGTTTACCTTGGTTCAAAAAGTAAAAGGTTAATTTATTAAACTTCAAATCAAATACATTTTTATTTGTATCGCGCTTTTCATATTCAAGAGTAGCTCAAAGTGCCTTACAGAGATTAAAAACAGCAAATAAAATCAATTGTCATTATTGTCATTTAATACATGTTAGCACTTAAAAATTAAATTATAATAATGCCAAAGTCACGGGCCGTATTGGCAAAAGGACAGATATAATGGAAATGTGATGCATTGTTAGGCGACATATTAAAAAACATAGTTAATAAACATAGTTTTTACCTGTGATTTCAGCGGGTAGTTCGATCTTGTGTCCAGCCTTTGCGGTCAGACCGGCGAGAAGTTTGGCATCAAGCAGAATCTCTGGGGCCACTGTGATGGGGGGGGGAGGGAGAGAGAGAGAGAGAGAGAGAGGGAGGGGGAAAGGAGAGAGAGGAGAGAGGAAGAGAGAGGGAGAGAGAGAGAGAGGGGGAGAGAGGGTGTGAGGAAGAGGGGGAGAGAGGGGAGGAGGGGGAGAGGGGGAGCGAGGGGGGAGAGAGGAGAGAGAGAGAGAGAGAGAGAGAGAGAGAGGGAGAGAGGGGAAAGAGGGAGAGAGAGAGCGACGGTTTATCATTTCATTCGTTTGTTAAAGTTTTGTCCCAAATCGTTTTAACGTGTCAGAAAGTCTACTTTTCTGTATAATAAATCCTCATCTGTCATTGTACAGACAATGACATTGTGTCTCTAAGCGAGGTTAGGTCGTGTTTACCTTTGGGGTCCACAGCTTGTATCTCGTCCGTGGCTTTGCAGGGTCTGCTAGCCCCCAGTCTGTTGAGGGCTCTGACTCTGTAAGCATACCACTGGCCCTCCATCAGCCCTGTCACCTGGCACTTCAGCTCGGGTATGGTTTCGCCGCAGGGTTCCCACTTATCGGTTCCCCTCTGGCATCGTTCCACGTTGTATCCTTTGATCCCGGTTCCACCATCGTAACGCGGGGGTTCCCATGTCAGGAAGATACCGCTGGCTGACTTATCTCTCCATTTAAGGTTCTCCGGAGGATCGGGAGTGGCTGTAGGCAGGGAAAATACAGGTGTTAGGGAGTGTATTAAGACGATTTTGACTTTAAGAGAGGGGTTAGGGTGGTTAATAGGACTATAAGACTATCATTTTTAAGACCTAATACTTCAAACATGTACTGTATAGTTGCCAATCTTGTCTCTGTTGCTATTTTCAAATCCCAATCTCATATCTCCAAATGTAACTTTTTTAAATAATTGAACAAAGCGAGACACGGCAAGCAAACACCTTCAAGTTCAATTAAACTAAACTAAACTAAATACATGCCTTAAAATGCACTTTTACAGTTGTTCTTACTGACTGGGGTAAATGTTTGCTCACCTTGTTGTCATATTGCTTCTGTAAAAAATGTTGTATTCTATTTTCTTTTTAATTTACAAATGTTTTACTATTTATTGCTCTGTTTGCTTTGAAGTAAAAGTTGAAATGTCTCTGCCACAGAGAAACGCTATGGTTTGCAGTTTGGTTAGAATGACAATAAAGTTCTTGAATCTTATTAGCAGGGCTGCAACTAACGATTATTTTGATAATCGATTAATCTGTTGATTATTTTCTCGATTAATCGATTATTAACCGCTTAATGTTTTGGTCCGTAAAATGTCAGAAAATGGTGAAAAATGTTGATACATTTTCCAAAGCCCATGTTGACGTCCTCAAATGTATTTTTATGTCCAAAACACAAAGACATTTCAGTTTACTGTCATAATAGGATTAAAGAAACCAGAAAATATTCACATTTGAGAAGCTGAAATCAGAGAATTTGGAAATTTTGAATTAAGAAATTACTCAAAACGATTAATTGATTATCAAAATAGTTGGCGATTATTTTAATAATCGATTTGTCGATTAATCGTTGCAGCTCTACTTATTAGTATTCATTTGAATGTGTGTTTTGACTCACTTGCGGGGGATGATACGTTAACGGGTTCGTCGATGTAGGCTGGCTCTCCTGGTCCACACTTATTACAGGCCGTCACTCTGAACAGATACTCCTTTCCTTCAACTACATCTGTCACTGTGAACTCAAGATCCTGGATCCCTGTGGTTACCTGAGAGAGAGAGGGGGGAGGGAGAGGGGGGGGAGGGAGAGGGAGGGAGGGAGAGGGAGAGAGGGGGGAGGGGGGGAGAGAGGGAGGGAGAGGGAGAGGGAGAGAGAGAGAGAGAGAAAGGGAGGTAGGGAGGGAGGGAGAGAGGAGGGAGAGAGAGAGCGAGAGAGAGAGGGAGGGAGGGAGGGAGAGAGAGAGAGAGAGAGTTTGAAATTAATATCAAATGTCTGTTTTGCTTCCTTAACATGTCTTATTTCATGCTAGTAAAATCAAAAGGTCCAACATGTACATTTAGGTGTTTATTTGACTAAACCTTGTCTGTTTGAGTAGCTACTGTTTAAGACGGACATAAGCTAATGGGGGTCTTAATAAACCAAACTAAAGTGTCTTACCTTGACCCATGTCTTGCGGGCCATGTCTCTCTTCTCTACTTGGTATCCGGTGAGGGGACTACCCCCGTCGTGCTCTGGAGCCTCCCAGGTCAGGTGCACATGTTGACGGGTCACTTCCAGGACCTTGAAGTCCTTTGGAGCACTCGGAGCCGCTAGAGGAAGAGACAGAAATACAAGGATGTTAACAAAATATTTAAAAAGGTAACTATATATATATGTATAAATATATATATACGGCAGGTTGCAAAGTGAGAATTCTTAAGAAATCAAAAGCAAATTTGGAAAATGTTGTCGATTTTTTGGAAAATTACAATCTTAACAAAGTGAAAAAAAATATATTATATATAAATAAATAATATATATAATATTTGAAACTATTTTTATATTTGTTAAGTGAAGAATTTGTACTTTTAAACATATGTAAAAGCACCCAAAAAAAAAAAGTATTAAATGTCATGACAATTTTTGAAAATTACAACCTAAACGAAATGAAAATATGTTGTGATGTAAAAATATTTTTGGGAAGTGTGTTTAATTTTCGAAAATATTCTCAAATCACAAAAAATTGAGAATATTAAAAAAAAAAATTAGAATATTTGAAACAATTTTTATATTTGTAAAGTGAAGAAGTTGTAACTTGTGTAAATGTGAAAAACCACCAAAATAAAAGTTAAAATAAAAGTTAAAATAAAAGTTAAAATAAAAGTTAAAATAAAATAAAATAAAATAAAATAAAATAAAATAAAATAAAATAAAATAAAATAAAATAAAATAAAATAAAATAAAATAAAATAAAATAAAATAAAATAAAATAAAATAAAATAAAATAAAATAAAATAAAATAAAATAAAATAAAATAAAATAAAATAAAAATAAATATAAATGTTCATGACATACCGATCACATTGACTTCTATCTCCCCGGAGACAGAGGTGACATCATTCTCCAGCCTGAGTGTGTAGATTCCTTTGTCTGGTCTGACGCTGGGTGTCACCATCAGCTCTGTGAAGGTTGATTTGGTCATGAGAGACACACGCTCGTCCGCGGTGGTCATCTCTTTCTCTCCAAAGGTCCACTTGGCGACCGGTGTGGGGTATCCACTGATAGGCACTCTGATGGTGAGGGCCTGGGGTACAATCACCTCCAGACCGTCTTTAAAACCACTCAGGTCAAAGGAAGGAGCCACTGTGTATAGAGGGGGGAGGGAGAGGGAGAGAGAGAGATAGAGAGAGAGACATTAGAGGGATTGGAATATATAATTCGGATGAAAAGAAGTGAATTCAGCTTTTATTTCTATATTTTCTATAGCTCAGTATCACAAAAATAAATGTTTCTATCTATCTATCTATCTATCTATCTATCTATCTATCTATCTATCTATCTATCTATCTATCTATCTATCTATTATCTATCTATCTATCTATCTATCTATCTATCGAATTACTTTTTTTTTCTTCAATACTCTGAATCAGAAACCGCAACCTCTAAAGCACTTCCATCAACTAAACTTTCCATAATCATCTGAAGGTTAGTACAGAAGGATTTGTTCATATGTTGTTCATTTTCCGATCTATGATATTCTTGATTTATACAATGAGAAAAGTCTGTATTCAAAATCTGTTCTGTAAAAAACTTTTGGGCACTAATATGTTGTCAAGATGAAATAGTACCTGCGTTCCAAATCACATACTTTTTCTTTTTACTACTAAAGTACAGAAGAGTTTTAGTCTTTTTACTACACTACATACTAAAGTACAGAAGAGTTTTAGTCTTTTTACTACACTACATACTAAAGTACAGAAGAGTTTTAGGGCCACAGACAGGAGAGAAGAAAAAAAATCAGATAAGGAAGATTTTTTTTTTCATTATGTCAAGAAATGTCAAGAATAAAGACGAATACTCCAAAATGCTATTGGAGTTAGTGGGGGCATTTATGTATTTTCAGCATACTAAAAAATTAACCGGCATGTATTGGGACATCCTAAATCTTTTTCTGGCGTACTAAATAGTAGGGAAGTATGGGGATTGGAACGTAGGGTTTATTTTCTGTATGTCAGTGTGTGTCTCACTGTGTGGGTCGTCGGCCAGCAGCGGTCCGATAACGTTTGACGGGCTGGAGGCTCCGGCTGCGTTCTCAGCGAAGACTCTGTAGTTGTATTTGTTCTTGTACTTCAGGCCAGACACCTGGAGGGAAAAGAGTTTGAATAAGATTTAACAAAAGTGAATTTCATGGAGGTGCTTGCGGTACTATAGAGCGGTCTCAGTCCTCTTCACAGCAGACCCGGGTTAGAATCATTTAAAAACAAAAAAATCTCTAAAGAATGTTAACTAATGTACACTATCACTATCCCTTTTAAAAAGATAAATATATATTGTTGTTGCTAAATTCAACCCCTCAATGATAAATGCACATATGAACATTTTCTAAAAAAGTTTTTTTTTCTTTTTCTTTTTTTTGCATTTTTATGCTTTGTTGACAATGCAGAGAGACAGAGTTGAAATGGGGCAGAGAGGGGAGTGACATGCAGAGAACGACCGCGGGCGGGAATCGAACCCGGGTCTGCTGCTAGGCCCGGCCCAGGGGGGGGGGGGCGCCCTACCAACTGAGCTAAGGGCGCCCGATTTTCTAAAAAATTCTAAATTATATTAAAAATAATAATAATTATAATTCAAGACATTCAAAACATTTAAGAAAATGTTTCCCAAATTACCAAAATCTGAATAAATACTGAATTAGGATTAGGATTGAATTGAATAGTTTATTCACCTTGTAGAAGAGGTCTTGGCAGAGGCGTGCGTTGCATCTCATCCATTTCCCCGTGCCGTCTTCACTGCGTTCGATGATGTATCCAGTGATCATGCTTCCTCCGTTCTTCATGGGCGTCTCCCAACTCAGCTGCACCGAGCTCTTGTTCTGATCGGCATACACCAGGTTCAGAGGGGGGCTGGGGCACTCTGCAGGGGGGGGGGGGGGGGGGCAGACAGAAAGACACATGTTATAATCTAGTGGTGAGATTCAAGATATCATTACATTAAATAAGGTATACTTCTTCCTACTCCTTTTCAGGCATATCAATTCAATATGTTACTTGTTTATTTTTGTTTATGTTTTTCATTTTGTTTTGTAAATGTTGATATGTCTGAAATAAATTGAATCAATCAACTATATTATTATTTGAGTTATGAGTTATGTATTTGTTTCTTAGGATCCCATTTGTTTTTTGTTGTTTTTTTTTTTTCTTTCTTTCTTTCCTTTTTTACTGCTCATTTGTTTTATTTAGTTTGTATTATTTTAAACATGTTCAATAAAGACTTAAAAAAATAAAAATTTAAATAAATGAGCTCACCGATTGGGTCCATGATCTTGACGGGCTGTGAGGCGGCGCTGGGTTTGCCCGCGCGGCTTTGTTCTGCGCTCTCACTCTGAAGATGTATTCTTTGTTCTCGATGACGTCGTTAACAATGGCGCTCAGTCGTTGTCCTTGGTTACCTGGGTTCAAACACAATACAGGGAGAAGACATTTTGGTTTTAGGCTTTGAGGACATTGAGATGGAAAGGAAGTTTGTTTATTTTGTTTATCAAATCAAAATCAAATCAGTTTTTATTTGTATAGCCCAAAATCCAAATACATTTGTCTCAGTGGGCTTTACATTTCATACATATGATATATGATACAATATGAACCATCCATGCCCTTACACCTTTAGCTCCCGGCTGAGAAAAACCTCCAGTAAAAATCCCTTTACCGGGAATAAAAAAAAATTGAAGAAATCTCAGGGAGAGTCGACAGACTTGGTTACCTGTAGACAATTTGTGTACCGTACTGATATTGTTTAAACACAATAAAACATGTTAAAGGTATTTGTTCACCTGTACTGGGGACCATTTGACGGAGGTGCGGTCTCTGAGTGTCGATGACGTATGAAGTTGATGGGTGAACCACCGTCTGTCTCTGGCGGCTCCCACGACACGGTGCAGCCGAACTTACTGACGTTACCGACGATCACATTGAGAGGAGCCTCGGGGACATCTGACAGAGAAACAACAAGATTCTAATGCATTAAAATACACTTTAAACACAGGGTGGTATTTCTGGATTAGTTATTTAAATCATGTTAGTTAAAGACTTCATTTCATCTACTGCACCAATATAATGGCTGAACCTCAAGAACAAATTGGTGAGTTGTTTTAATGTTCTCTTAGTCTGCCTGATTCCGCTCGTCTGGACAGTCTTCTAAAAGTCCCCAGAGCTCTTGCTTTTACTGGTTATAATGTACAGATAAAGTGTCTTTGAGAAAAAAAAAAAATGTATTATGTATGTTTATTGTTTTCTAATACGACGTGGTAAAATAAATACTCCAGGATACTAAACGATTCTTACCAAACTTGTTCTTGGCCTGTACGGCTTTGTCCGTCTCAGTGTTGGGTCCGCTGCCCACCCTGTTCCTAGCACACACTCTGAACAGATAGAACGAATCTTTGTGTAGGCCGGTGACTGTGTACTCTGGGCTCTCTGCATGGTCTGTGGCGAGCGTCCATGTTTTACGCTTTATGTCGCGTCTCTCCACAACGTAGGCGATTACTTTAGCCCCTCCGTCGCTCTCTGGTTCCTCCCACGCCAAGCTGACCTCCCCATCGCTGTGTCTGTCACTTGGAGGTTCTTCACAGGCCCAGGGACGTCTAGAAAAGAACAAACACACATCAATTAAACCCATATACCATAATGAACACTTTATGTGGAATAAATAATTTTTAGAATTTTCTTTCAAAATCATCTGTCTGACTTTCTATTTTCTGCTTAACCATTTGCCTTAGTTTAAACAATGTCCTTAGAAACCTGTAAAGTAGAGTACGCCATGTTGTGTTTGTTTTATTTGTCTTTTGTTTGTGTGTACACTTTTTCAGTTGTTTGTTTGTGTTCTTTAAAAACAAAATTAACCCGTCTTAATTTATATGGTTTCAATTTCTAGAAGTTCATATGAGAGCAGATAGATTTTTTTTATGGTTTACAAATTCTGATCAGAACAGAATCATCAAATAAGTTAAAAATGTTTCAAGAGATACCCTGCGTTCCGAAATCGCATACTCTTTCTTTTTTCTATTCTACATACTACATCCGACGATAAAAAGAATCTAGTACATACATTGGGACATACTTTTAGTTATTTATTTCATCCTAACATTGCGCCTTGATCTTGCCTCTTGCTTTTATATCACAGTCTTATAGTAAGGGAGTGAGAATGAACACAAACGAAAAGTTCCTCGGAGCCCCTACAAACTTTAAACTTTCGATCAACTCACCAATGACTTCCAGATTGATGAAAGCCTCTCCCTCTCCGTGCTTGTTCTTGATGGTGATCTTGTAGCGGTCCCTGGTCGGACTTGAGCGGGTCTTTCAGTCTGTACTCGTGCGATCGGCGAGGTGTGTATGTTGTCTTTGTTCAGGCTCTGTCCGTTGTAGATCCAGTCGGCCTGGGCTTTGGGATACGCGCTGTAAGGAACGGCCATTGTTATGGGCTTCCTGGCGTCTGTCACATAGGTCTGGTCTGTGGTCTTTATCTTAGGAACCGCTACAGACACGCAAAAGGAGAAACAGTCAGAGGAAGCACTGAAAGAACTATAGTCTGCTGAAACTCTCAGCTCATTTTAAATCAATTGAAGATTTTTGTTTCCATTTAACCTGTAATTTGTAATGTTATTCATATCGCTTTAAATGTTTTTTCATCGCTTCTAATGTGTATTGTGATTAATTTGCCTGTAAAGGGCTTTGAATGGCCTTGTGTCTGAATGGCTATAGAAATAAACTTGCCTTGGCTTGCCTTGAATACACTAAAATTTTAGAAAAAAAAACGGTGCATTTAAAACATTATATATCATGGAAAAGTTAATTTTTTTAAACATACAGTAAAGTGAAATATTTCAAGTATTTTTATTTTTAATTATTTTTGATGATGAAGCTACTGAGAAGCAAAGAAGAACAGTCAGAGGAAGCACTGAATACACTAACATTTTATTTTATTTTCCATTATTTTTCGGGCATTTTTATGCTTTATTAAGACAGCTTTGGAGAGACAGATTGAAATAGGGTATAAAGGAAAATGACATGCAGAGAACAAAAAATTAAATAAAAAAATAAATTTAAATTTTAAAAAATTCACTTCATCAAAATGAATCCAGAATAAACTACAGTTTCACTTCTGGAATTAACTATTTTTTCATAATTATTTCATTTTAAGCTCTTTTTATTTTATTTTTAATTTAAAACCTTTATTTCACCAGGAAGGTCCATTGAGTTACAGTAACTCTTCTCACAGGGAGTCCTGGCCAAGACAGGCAGCAGAAAAGAAGTTGCAGAATTTGCACACTCTTACCTGCCAGCTCCAGCTTGGCCTTGGCGTCTTTGTCTTTAGCGATGATCCTGTATTCTCCCTGATCGCGTGGTCTGATCTCACAAACCTAAAATCAAATCAAATCAGTTTTATTTGTTTAGCCCAATATCACAAATAGACATTTGCTTCAGTGGGCTTTACATTCCATACAATATGACACCCTCTGCCCTTATCTATTACTATCTTATCTATCTATCTATCTATCTATCTATCTATCTATCTATCTATCTATCTATCTATCTATCTATCTCTATCTATCTCTGCCCTTACACCCTTAGCTCGGCTGAGAAAAAAGCTCCCAGTAAAAAAAACCCTTTACCGGGATTTTTTAAATGTAGAAATCTCAGGGAGAGTCGACAGAGTAAGGGATCCCTCTCTCCAGGACGGACATACTGCAATAGATGTCATAAGTAGAGAAAAATCACGAAGGGGTTTGATCGGCTTCACAGTCCCGTACCTGTAGTCTGTGGATTTTCCCCTCGCTCATCATCTGGTATTTGTCTCCCTGGACGACGGTCATATTGTTTCTCAACCATTTCACTTCCACTCTGTCTTTGTTCAGCTCCACTTCAAACACAATGTCTGAGCCGGAGGTTCAAAACACATCCTGGGGCGGCCGCACGATCTCCACCGCGGTCTCTGTATGATAGAATGAGATTTATGTTGATGTTTATGACTCCTGGAACAACTTACAGCAACAAATTAAACTAAATACCTTCATATCCTTTAACCAATTTAAACAAACTATCTTAAATCTGCCAAACTCTACCTGTAACTGTTTTAATTAGGCTATATTGTACTTTCACCCATTTAATTTTAATTGCTGCCACTCTTCACCACTGTGTAAATGTTTCAATTGTTTTTTTTTTCTCTTCACTTGTTGTTGTGTATTTGATGTTTTTGCGTTGAATATTGTGTATGTATTGTTGTTTTTCCATTGAATTTGTTTAAACTTTGTTTGTAAATGAGGGTCACCCCTCAATTGGTCTCTCGAGGATAAATAAAAGTTAAATTAAAAATTAAATGTTACAGTGTGTAAAGAAAATTATGATATTTTAGCGTCATCTAGAGGTGAGATTGTAGATGTCAACGCTCCCTTGCTAACCCCTCTCTTTGGGAGAATTTTATAGGAGCTACGGTGGCCTTCAAGGACAAGAAGCTTTAGTTACTAAAGATGGTATCATCCACCACTAGCCTCAAGTCTTTCCTACAATATCAAGTGATGAGGTGAAGATGTATTTAGTTATTTATTCTATAGTACTTCTTCTTCTTCTTGGTCTTCCAACAGGTGCATTTCCCCAGGACGCCCACTTTTATATAAAAACGTATAAGGCCGTTAAGTTTGTCCGTTCTGTGCTACTGTAGAAACATGGCGGTGCAACATGGCGGCCACAGCGCCCCGCTCCTATGTAGATATAAAAGTGTCATTCTAAGGTCATAAAAAAATTACTTTTATTTACACTAATTAAAACATACGAGGAATATAATAATCCATTTCTAACAAGTCTGTTCTAAGAAAATGCAAATCCCCTTTACACACACGGCACTTTTAACACAGAGAAAAGTTAACTGACAGATATTCAAATGAAACGTACCTTCCACGAAGAGCCGGGCTCTAGATCTCTTCTCGTCCACTCCACAGGCGTATTCACATTCATCGTCAGGCCTGCACTCCTTGATACGCAGGGTGCAAACCTTCCCTTCTTTCTCAAATGTGTATCTGGGAAAAATAAAAACAGTTTGGTTATTTATGTTTTGTTCATGAACACTATATATATGTCTGTCTGTCTGTCTGTCTATTTTCAGAAATGAGCAGTACATTTTTTTTCAAATTTGTAAGAAACTAAATGAAGTACAGTCACTCACATCCAAACATAAACCAGGGTGTCGTCTGCAAACGTGTACAATAAAGTTCTCATTGTTTTTAACAAACTCGGTCCCTTTCTGATCACTTGTTTCTATCTATCTATCTATCTATCTATCTATCTATCTATCTATCTATCTATCTATCTATATCTATCTATCTATCTATCTATCTATCTATCTTATCTATCTATCTATCATCCACCATCCATCCATCCATCCATCCATCCATCCATCCATCCATCCTCCATCCATATATCATCCATCCATCCATCCATCCATCCATCCATCCATCCATCCATCCATCCATCCTCCCTCCCTCCATTCACAGTCAAATACATTCAAGTTTCATTCTCTCTACTTCATATTATTCGAAACCAACCTTGGTCCTTCTCTGATCTCGCGTCCGTTTCTGTACCACTTGACTTCTGCCTTCTCCTTGGTGAGTTTGCACGTGAACTCTGCGTCCTCGAACTCGATAATGGTCTGGTCCTTCATGTGTGTGGAGAAGTCTGTGGGCGCCTCGCTAATAATCAACTCGGCGGTGGATTTATCATCCCCGGCCATGGCTGTGTACTCCCCCTCGTCTGCCAGTGTGCAGTCCTTGATGGTGAGAGTGTGTTTGTCTTTGTCCACTCGGTACACGATGCGTTTGTTGAACACGATCTCCACTCCGGCTTTTATCCACTTGATCTTGGCCTTTTCTCTGTTGACTTTGCAGGAGAAGCTCACAGTCTTCTTCTCTTGAGTGTCGATGTCTTCAAGAGGACTGGTGATCTTAAGACTCTCCTCTGAAAATACAACAAAAAAAAATTACATGTTTGTTAGAGAATAATCCATTATTCATTTTACATAAAAAATAGGTCTTATTTATAATGTTTACGATTGTTTTCTTACTACCATAAGGGTTTGGCTAACAGTATACTAGGCCACAATAGGTGATACATGATATTTTTGGGAGAAACTAAGCAATTCTATGTCAAATCAGACATGCAGCATCCCTACATTGCCAGAATAACCAAACTATACATCACAACAGACATATTTTAGTTGGATTCAAAAGTATTTTTCCAAATTTTTACGATTATTTTCGAACTAACAATTAGTGTTGACCATTGAGAACCAGTTCCAAAATGTTAAATACGGATCCTATGGATGTGTTTTTCAATTTAATTTTTTTAAATTTCATTTGACTGTACAAACCAAATACATTTTTGTTTTAAGGATTTTAGCCATAGAAATGCAAGCCGGTTTACATGATGTTAATGGTTTTTTACATGTTTTTAAATTTGCAATAATATAGATTTTATCAAATATACATTTTTTGTCAGATTCATAGTTTATCCAGCTTAAAAAATACTGCTATTTTATTTTACATGAAGCAATGAAATGTCGCCGCATCAGATTTAAAGTTCTCCAACTTAATAGGGCCTTAAAGTTTATTGGAAATGGAGCTATAGATTCAAATTCAATTCAAAATCCAAAAAACTTTATTTGTTCCCAGGGGGCAATGGAAGGGACATAGAGCAGCAGTATTGCAAAGGATAAAGGTTAGGTCCAAACATAAAATATAAAGAAAAAAGACGAATTGGACCCTTTTCTGACCTTTGACGGTGAGTTTGCAGGAGCTCTTGGCCTGCTCCCCCCGCTGGTTGGTGAGGTTGATGCTGTAGTTTGCCTCGTCTCCCTTCCCCGCGGCTTTGATGCGCAGAGAGAACACGTTGTCTCGCTGCACCATCACGTACTTCCCGCTCTCAAACAGCGTGTCGTCGTCTTTCAGCCATTTTGCTTTGGCGCCCTCGGAGTTCACTTCACAGTTCAGCACGATCTCCTGGTTCTCTTTGGCCTCCGTGTCCTTCAGCGGCGTGATCACCTTCAGTTTCTCTGTTTGGGTTTGAATAGCAAAGGAGAATTGTGAGCCTTGATCTGTGTGTGTGTGTGTGTGTGTGTGTGTGTGTGTGTGTGTGTGTGTGTGTGTGTGTGTGTGTGTGTGTGTGTGTGTGTGTGTGTGTGTGTGTGTGTGTGTGTGTGTGTGTCTGTGTGTGTGTGTGTGTCTGTCTGTGTGTCTGTGTGTGTGTGTGTGTCTGTCTGTGTCTGTCTGTCTTATAGCTTTGTTATGTATATATTTTAACTTTCTCTGTAAGTTTTATATTCATGAGCTATTCTATCTATCTATCTATCTATCTATCTATCTATCTATCTATCTATCTATCTATCTATCTATCTATCTATCTATCTATCTATCTATCTATCCATCCATCCATCCATCCATCCATCCATCCATCCATCTTACCCTCCACAGTCAGCCTGCACCACCTACGCTCCCTCCCTCCCTCCCTGTCTGTCTCCCTCCCTGTTTCCCTCCCTCCCTGTCTCCCTCCCTGTCTGTGTCCCTCCCTCCTTCCTTCCCTCCTCCCTCCCTCCCTCCCTCCCCTGTCTCTCTCCCTGTCTCTCTCTCTATCCATCCATCCATCCATCTCTTACCCAGCACGGTGAGATCAGCGCTGGCTCTGGTAGTTCCGATCATCACCACGTAGGCTCCGTCGTCCGTCAGTTCGCTGTTCTTGATGACCAGCGTGCGTTTCTTCCCGTCGCTGACCATCTGGTATTTCTCCCCGGGCATCAGCTCAATGTCGGCCATCATCCATTTCACCTCGTAGGTTTCCTTAGATACCGAACAGGTGAATTCGGCTTTCTGGCCCTCGACCACCTCCGTGTTCTGAATCCGCGAGATGAACTCAGCGGCCAGTTCTGAAAAGAAATTAAATGGTTTTAATTTGTGTGTGAGTCAAAACAAGGGGTAGGACTAGATACATTTTTTACTTCCTCCTACCCCCTTTCGAGCATGTAGAAAGCGTGTCTGTTTTTTAAAAAAATTCTATTTATTTTTTTGCTTTTGTTTGTTTTTTTATTTATTCATCTATTTTTTTATTGCTTGCATGTTCGAAATAAAGACAATCAAATCAAATATCTGATAGTGGCTGATATTTCATTTCCAAAATAAAATAATTTTACAATTAATTACAACAAAACAAGCATGTACAGTAAAAGAGTTCCTAACATACACACACAGACTGCAGGCTCAGTCGTGAGCATGCAAGAATATGTCACTATTTCACTCAAGCACCTGTAACTGTGACAATGGCTGTATTTTTTTCAATTGAAAATCATATAGTTGGAATGCACTGACACAAGGAACACTTTAAAATGAATGATGAGTTTTGGTCTTATCTTTACTATTATTGACATGGCCTTTCTTCATTGTATGTCTATTCTAATGTGAAGCTTGTAATGCATATCTAATAATGTTGTTTTAGTGTGTTTTCGTACCGTTGATCTTGAGGTTTCCGGTGGTCTTGACTCCTGAGCTGAGCCTGCAGCTGTACTCTCCTGCGTCCTTCAGCTTCAAGTCCTGGATGAGGAGAATTCTTCTGCGTCCGTCCACCATGTGTTCATAACGTCCACCTTCATTAAATGTTTAATTAGATATTATTAAAAGACAACTGGACGATATTAGAAGAAAACTAGACAACTAGACAATATGAAAAGACAACTAGACATTATTAAAAGACAACTAGACAAAATTATTAGATAAATATGTATTTGGCAATGAATTTAAATAATTAATAATTAATGTATATTAAAGCTATTCTTACCTTTGTAGAGTTTTTACACTTATTTTAAATGACTTTAAAATGGTATAAATAAGGTTTTTACACTCTAAAATGCATGGTAGACCCACCAGGAATAAAAAGAAACAATTATTTCAGTCTCATAATATTAGGTGAAAACTACAACCAATCAAATCGTTCGGACCGAACGATTTAATTGGCCGACAGACCTGTCTGTTTGCCGTCTGCTTGTGTACCGCGCATTCGTGCACGCGCGTCCTCAACGAAAGGGTTTGTTTTGATTCCACGGCAGACAGTAGCCTAGCGAGTAGCGACCATTGTAGAAAAGGTTACAGTGTTGTTATTTCTTGTTATTTTTTACAGTGTGTTAAGCTGTGTTTTAGTGTTGGGCCGTGACGTCAGTCGGCCAGAGAGCCAGTTCAGTAAGTTTCCTTTCGCTTCTCCCTCGGTGAGATGTGTGTGAGCAAGTTGCCACAGTAAGCCATCATTCGTGTTTATCTGAGTGTAAATGTGAATCACCCGTGTGTGAGTATGTAGCCTACATGTAGTCCCGATCGCTGTTATAAGTTATAGTTTGTGCATGTTATTAGCGGCTGCGATTCGCGAGTCGCAACAGCTGTTCAAACGTCTCCTCACGAGCGGAGTTTAAGCCTTTGTTCTTTTTCCGCGATCTATATGCGGCTGTGCCTGTGAAAGAAGGAAAATAAAGAGCGGATAAAACCCTACTCCTCCTCTCCTAGTCTCATTATAAGCATAAGTGGTGTTCTGGCCGACATATCTGAAGTGAAACCAGTGATACAAGCAGATCAGCGCGGTACTGGTAGCCTACTACAGCCACCAGTTTCTTCAGCCACAATATAACTCACTTTGTGCACGGAGACAGTATTAAGCAAGTAAGTCTGCTTGTGTAGCCTAAATTAAGTTTCTTCAAAAACAAAACAAAAAAAAACGGGGATAGGAATGAGGGGGTGGGGCTGCATTGGAGGAAGGCGGGATATTATGATTGTGCTGAAATGCTCAAACTCAAATCCATCCGAACTGCTTTAATAATATATTTTTTGAATTTTTCTTAAAATAAAATAAAATAAAATAAAACAAAACAAAACAAAACAAAACAAAATGTAATTAAATACAACCCAACCCACCTCAGGCAGCTCTGTGTCCCCTCTGAACCAGGAGACATCAGCGCCGGGCTTGGAGACTTCACAGATGAGCTTCACGCTGTCTGTCTCTGTTCCCTCCACGTTGGGAAGGTTCTTAGTGAAGCGCGTCTCCTCCTCTGTAGACGGACAACAGTGTGATCAGTGGAAAAAAACAATATTCACAATGTTTATTTGTTTTTTTTGGGAATTTTAATGCTTTTTTTTTATTAGACAGTTCTAAGAGACAGAGATGAAATGTGTCAGAGAGGGGAATGACATGCAGAGAACGACCCGGGCTGGATTCTAACCCGGGTCTGCTGTGAAGAGGACAGAGACTCTATGGAGGGGGAATACTGCTTTTTTTCACAGCAGTCTAAACTATCTAAAAGGTGCAGATATTACACACTGCACCTTTAAGTGAAATCAAAAAGTGTATTCTCACCGACGACAGTGAGCATGCCGGAGGACTTGTTGGTCTTTGCGTCGATCTCGTATTCGGCCTCGTCGTCGAACCCAGACTTGTGGACGATCAGCGTGTGCTTACGACCGTCAGCGATTATCTCATACTTCTTCCCCTTTCTGATTTCACTTCCGTCTTTAAACCAGCGGACCTATAAAAGACAGAGAACGCAAGAAAGAGAGGTTAAAAATACTGTTTTAAAGCATTAGGGTCAAACCCCCCTACATCCTTTACATGCAGTTTCTACTCCTGCCACTAGGGAGGAGATAATAGATATAGGGCCGGTTTCGCAGACATGGATTAAGCCTAGTTCTGGACTAAATTGTACCTTCAATGGACAATCTCCATTCAAAATTCCATTTAGTCCAGGACTAGGCTTAATCCATGTCTGTGAAACTGGCCCATAAATGCTCTAAATGACGATATTTTTATTGTGAATTTGGTATAAATGTTGTCGGTAGTTTATATTATAAAACCAAAATGTTCATTCTACTCAAACATTATGCCTATAATAATAGTAAAACGAGAGACACTGAACATTTGGAGTCTTCTCTTCATTTTTTCCAGAGCTGGATATATAATAAATAAACTCAACATTTGATTTGATTTTTATTTTATCTTGAACATTCAATATTCAACATTTAAAATATATTTTTTAAATTAAATAATAAAAACACAAGGATAAAAAAAAAGGTAGATAAACTATCCAATGGTCTCTTATTTTTTTTTCCAGAGCTATAGACACAGAAAGCATTCTCACCTTGACGTCATCTCTGGACAGCTCACACTCAAACCTGGCAGATTCCTTCTCTCTGACCTCCACGTCATGGAGCGGTGACGGGAACTCTACATGAGGAGCTGCAAGACCAAAACCAGAAGAGTCATTATTATTATTATTTTCTTTTTTTCTTTCAAAGGTTTTTTTATTCAACAAAAGATTTGTGAAGCAATTACAGTACAATGATTAAGTTTTTTCCCCTTTTTTCTTCCTTTTTTTTTTTTTTTTTTAAAGATTATTTTTTGGGGGGTTATTTTTATGCTTTATTAAACAGTTTGTAGAGATATATAGAGATGAAATGTGGTAGAGAGGGTAATGAAATGTAATAATGACATGCCATTTTATTTTTTATTATTTTTTGGCATTTTCAAGCTTTATTAGACAGTATAGAGTTGAAATGGGGAGACAGAGAGAGAGAGAGAGAGAGAGAGAGAGAGAGAGAGAGAGAGAGAGAGAGAGAGAGAGAGAGAGAGAGAGAGAGGAGGGAGAGAGAGGAGAGAGAGAGAAGGGGGATGACCTGCAGTAAAGGTCCACGGGTCGGATTTGAACCCGTGACCACTGCAACGAAGGCCGGAGCCAATATGGTACGCGCTCTATCCACTACACCACCAGAGCGCCCCGTTCTAACTCACACTTAATAGAACATTAACTAGACAAAAATCTAACGGAGAACAACTTTAAAGAGTTCTTTATTAAGTTCTACAAACTGGTTCTCCAATCTTTACTCACGTTCAACGTTGAGGAAACAGGAGGTCTTGAAGTCCTTGGCGTCACAGGTGTAAGTCTTGGAGTCGTCCAGAGTGCAGTCATGGATGAGCAGCTTCCTCACACGACCTTCCACGATCATCTCGTACTTCTTGGTCTTTCTGATATCCTGTCCGTCTCTGAACCATCTCACCTGGCATGGGGCAATGTACCATGTTACTATGTGTGTTCAGATCTTCACCAACATTTTAAAAGGTGCTACGTACTGTACGAGGAACTTTTAAATATTTCTGAAACAGTCTCATTTTTTCCCTCTGATGATCATAAATCACATGTAACAGCAAACAAGACCATCAGTGCAAAGAATGCTATTTGTATATTGATTTTCTTAATGCCTTTGTCATGGGTATACGCTCACCCAGGAACAACAGCTGGCGTAGTAAAAACACTAACGCTTTTAGTCCAAAGGGGGCGCTAGAATTAACACACACTGAAAGTTCCTCGTAGAACCTTTAAAGGGAATTAAAATGGCGGCTCTTACCTCCGCATTCTCTCTGGAAACTTCACACTCGAGCGTTGCCGTGGATTCCTCTTCAACCGTCTGGTCGACCAGAGGCTTGGAGAACTCTACTGGTGGCTCTGTACGTACACACATTATCGAAATGTTTAGATTTAAAATCATTGGAAGGGGCCACCATTTTGTTAATGGGACACTTATTTACACCGTACCAATAATAACAGTTCAATACAGACAGAATACTAGATGCATGAAAGGGTAAAATCAGATATAGACAATATTGTTCAAAAAAAATAATAAAAAATTATTCCACAAGTAAACTTTAAAAAAATGTATATACCGGTACATATTTTTTAAACCATTCCAATGTCGACTCGAGCTAAGGGTGTAAGGGCAGGGGGTCATATTGTATCATATTGTATGAAATGTAAAGCCCACTGAGACAAATGTATTTGTGATTTTGGGCTATACAAATACAACTGATTTGATTTGATTTGATTTGACTCCATGACTACTGCACTTGCTTTAAACTTTCTACAAACAGCCTTGTTAATCTTACCGTTGACTGTGAGGTTAGCTTCTGTCTCGAAGTCTTTGGCGGTGAGCTTAATCTGTCCGGCTTCACTGAGCTGGACGTCCCGCAGTGTCAAACTGTGGACTGACCCCTCAGACTTCAACACCACCTGAAAGGGAACCACATCGTCAGTTTATACATTAAAAAATTAATTCGAACCCGCGACCACTGCAATGAAGGCCGGAGCCAATATGGTACACGCTCTATCCACTACACCACCGGAGCGCACCAGACCCATGAGCTTTTAATCAATCTCCTTAGTGTGTGTGAATGGTAAATGCATTTGTTTACCGAGTCAAGAAGAAACAACTAAAATTGGGTGTTTATGTCTGGTTGGGAAAAAATGGAAGCCATGTGTCACAAATGAGAATATGGACAATAGGCAAGATTGAACCAATCAGATTCGACTTTGAAATGCTAATTTGGGGACACCCCTTATTTCTAGGTCAAACATTTTTGGTCCATAAAAAGTAAAGAATTATTTCTTATTTGAATGTGACCATTGCTTCTCTGTTTGAACCTCCATTGACGAGCGCCAGATGATAGAAAATCCAGATTTCCTGGTAAGGCGTCCCCCTCCCGGCCGGGCCCAGCAGCAGACCCGGGTTCGATTCCCACCCGCGGTCGTTCTCTGCATGTCACTCCCTCTCTGCCCCATTTCACCTCTGTCTCTCTGCACTATCAATAAAGCATAAATATGCCCAAAAATATCTTTAAAAAAAAAAAAATCCAGATTTCTTTCCAACCAAAATGTGACTTTCCTTGTATTGAGTCCTTATGAAAAGACTAGATGGACTGTTTTACTACAGACCGGTTTAGATCTAGGAAGCTGGATTGTCAGCTCACCTTGGGAAATATTTGGTTATTGGTTTTAATCTTTGTAATGAATGAACAAATATTATTTGAATGTAATTGTTGTTGGCTTATGTATGACCTGTGAAGAACTAATTGGCACGTTTTAGTTTCTGCAATAAACTCTGCACGAATGTGACTTTTTGGTGTTAAAAGGAGCTTTGGTTTTAACCTGCCTTCAGCACTTTTTATATACTTTTACATGTCTTTAAATATCTTTTTTTATTATGCGTTGATGTTACATTATCGGCTCTATTTACTATCGGATGAGTTTACATTGGGATATGTTCATAATTATTGTTTTTTGAGGACTATCTAAACATTATCTATAACTATTACTATATCCTACTAGTTTTTTTAAACACTTTTTTTTAAAGAACACATACAAACAACTGAAAAAGTGAAACACAAACACAAAATAAAATATCCTACTAGTTTTTATATACAGTTGTCATAATAATAACAATAATTGTAATGGAAAAAGTTGGTTAAACTCCAGTCATTGTATAGCGAGTGAAGTGTGTCTTGCATGGCAGCTACTGTATGAGTGTGTGTGTGAATGGGTGAATGTGGTAATAATTGTAAAGTGCTTTGGGGCTGAGAAAATCGGCTAACAAGCGCTGTGTAAGTCAAGTCCATTTACAATTTACCATTTAAACTCCATTCACTGCATTGCGAGTGAAGTGTGTGAAATTTCCCACAGTCAGCTGAGAGCTGTCAGGCTAAAACGATCGACAGCAGCTGCTTTTTCCTTCCCCGATTTAAACCACTGGCCTCTTGACACCTGACAGCAACCCTTTCACACACTGTAATCACACTCAGCTGCTACACTCATTACTCAGCCTGCACATCAAAATGCTTTAAAATGTAATGTAGTTTCTAGGCTAGCAGATTTTATGTATGACTTGTGTGTGAACGAATTGAACCAGGAACCTGTAAAGCGTCTTTGAGTGCTAGGCATAAAGCGCTATATAAAACCTATCATTATTATTATATTATTATTATTATTAATTTGTTTAAAAAAATACATTTACATGAACAGTATTGAGATATATTACTCAATCTTGTAAAGATTTAAAAAAAAAATTTAAACAGAAGAATTTTTTTTTTGTATATTTTTTTATTTTGTTTTGTTTTGTTGTTACGTCATTGCAATAATGTCAGATTGTATTTCATACTAACGACTGTGACGGACTGTATTGTAAGTTGTTTCTGTCCTGGGAGAGGGATCCCTTACTTTGTCGACTCTCCCTGAGATTTCTTTAAAAAAAAATGTAATCCCGGTAAAGGGTTTTTTTACTGGGAGTTTTTTCTCAGCCAAGCTAAAGGTGTAAGGGCAGGGTGTCATACTGTATGGAATGTAAAGCCCACTGAGGCAAATGTCTATTTGTGATCTTGGGCTATACGAATAAAACTGATTTGATTTGATTTAAACTGTAATAAAAATATTTCTGGGAAAAAAAATTATCTACACATCTTAAAATGTAGATCCAGTTGACATAGTAAATATTTTTCATCACATTTCAATTTAACTTTCTATCTACTTTTTACTTTAAATTCTATTTTATATACATACTGTTTTATATTGCACAGAAAATTCCTTTGCACTTCTTAGTATTTAGAATTGATCTAATGTAAATATTGTTTATGTTTTATCTTGTTTATCTTATTTAACTCGATATTTTAATTTTAATTTTATCGTTCCAACTGCACTGTGGCCAGAGATAAACGCCATTTTGATTCTGATGTATGTGTTGCATATATCAGAACTGAGAATAAAAGACTTTGACTTGACTCGACTCTACCAATACTGTTAGCCCTATTTCCTGGTGCTTTTAGATTAAGAAAAAAATTTTTAAATACAAGAATGTTCCACCATTTTGTGCTTTTTCTTGTTTTTTCTTGGATTATTTTAATGTTTATCTTTGTTAAATTAATGTTTAGAATGAGAACTAAGAAGGAACTTGATATTTCCAACACTAATGAGTTATAAGTCTGTTTTTAAAAGATGCCGACACACACAGCTGCTGATGACTTCTGTTATTATGTAATTACTTAAATCTGGGGTGGAGGATTTGGGGAGAAAATAGCAGTTGGGATGGAGATTTGAATCAAATTCCTCAACCGCTCCACTTGCTCTCTTTGGTCCCTCCCCTATGGTCCCTCCCTGACACGCTCTACACAATACATTGTCGGTGCCAAAGTGAATGGACAGTCCCAACAGCCAATAAGAACAGAGAATCGGATTTTTATTTTTATTTTTTTTAATGAATCGGAGCCTCGCTCTGATTGGTCAAAGTGTACCGCTCATGTTAATTTTGACCAATCAGAAATCACATACCCCACCTTTAAAGGAGCTACAGTTTATTTAATCTCGATTGGTTTGTGATTTCCACTTTGAGGCAACATGGAAATAGTAGAGTGATCATATATAATGAATATAATAAATATTTTAATTTTTTTAATTTAATATTTTTTTTTTATTTTTTTTTACTATGGAAAAGGGGTAGGATTAAATAAGTGTATACTTCTTCCTGCTCCTTTTCAGGCATATCTCAGCAATACAGATTTTTTTTTTTTTTTTTTTTTTTTATTCTTTTCTTTTCTCTTTTTTTTGTGAAAACATAATTTTTGTTTATTGTATTTCCATGCTTTTCATTTTGTTTTGTATGTTTGATATGTCTGAAATAAATTGAATCAATCAATCAATCATCAATCAATCAATCAATCAATCATTTACATATCAAACTGCTCATCACAGTATTGATCATGTAGAATGGACCGTTGACACACGTCACGTGATGTCAGTAAAGTTAAAGTGTCTTGCTTTGAAGCTGAGCAGCTCAATTTACAATCAAGACTCAGATACAGACATTGAACCAAGTCTGCTGATATATTATAGAAGACTTTACTTCATCAGTACTTCATTCATAATATTCTAAATACAACTCTGGAAAAAATGAAGAGACCACTCCAAATGTTCAGTGTCTCTCGTTTGACTATTTATAGGCATATGTTTGAGTAGAATGAACATTTTGGTTTTATACTATAAACTACTGACAACATTTCTACCAAATTCTGATACATTTTGTTGTCATTTAGAGCATTCTCAATAAGTTATGTAGAGATGAAGATTGAAGAAAAATCCAGACTGGTCTCTTAATTTTTTCCAGAGCTGGATATGAATATATTCTGGAGCATTTGTCTGTGTGTCTGTTGGAAGACTGAGATGTTAATATTGGTTTACGTGCTTCTGTTCTTGTTTTTGATTTTACTTTCGAAAACTTTTAAAAAAATATATATTTATTGGTTTTTCCTTTTTTTTTACAAGAACAAGAACAATAGAAATATACAAACAATACTGACCAAATAATAAAATAAAAAATACACTTATACACATAATGTATATTATATAAAAAAAATAAAGGGGGAGGAGGGGGGGGGGGTATTAGTCAGGGGCCAGGGTATTTTCTGCACTATTGTATAAGAGCGGGAATAGATAAGCATTGTGCATCTGCCTACTCTTTCTAGAACTTATCCTTTTTTATTCTTTGATAGAATTGGATACTTTATCTACCTTTGTTTTTTAACCTTGTGTTTTTATTTAAAAAAAAATCTTTTAAATATTGAATGTTGATTGTTCAAGATAAAATAAAAATCAAATCAAATGTTGAGTTTATTCATTGTACATGCAGCTCTGGAAAAAATTAAGAGTCCACTCCAAATGTTCAGTGTCTCTCGTTTTACTATTTATAGGCATATGTTTGAGTAAAATGAACATGTTGGTTTTATTCTATAAACTACTGACAACATTTCCACCAAATTCCCCCCACAAATATTGTCATTAAGAGCATTTTTTCATTAAGTAATGTAGAAAGGAAGATTGAAGAAAAATCCAGACTGGTCTCTTATTTTTTTCCAGAGCTCTATATATATATTCATTACTACAGTTTTTATCCTTGTACTTCTTGCACCCTGGGTCTGGGAAAGGTATTTTGTGTCCGCCACATATTGCAGAAATTGAAAATTACATGACTTTTACATCACTTAAACCAGAGCCATTGTAGGCTTTATATCTAAGGTTAGCCCTCTCTAAACATGGACGTTTTCTTGATTTTTAACTTCTAAACTAATATTCAAACTCTTTTAAGTGACAGCTGAGGAGCTAAGACATGTCATTGCATATCATTTAGGCAAAGCAAGGCAAGGCAAGTTTATTTATATAGCACAATTCAGACACAAGGCCATTCAAAGTGCTTTACAGGGGCATACAATACATCAAGATTAGACGTAAGAAATTGCATTTTAAGAGGTAGTAAAAACAAAGAATATACATCAAGAATCAAGATTAGACTTTAAACATTAAGACAGCGATGTGGAATGGCTGCAATGAAAATCACTAGACTGACAATATAGTTATTTTCTATATAGCCTATTAAACTAAATTGCTGTTTCATAGGTTCAAACTAATTTGAAAATCTTGGGGAATCTGTATTCACAAAACCAAATATAATGTAATTGTATTTAGCAGACACTTGCCTAAGGACCATCGCTTCAAATCACCATTATTTATATTCAAAAATGTGGTTGAATCATTCTAGGTTTATCGTAGGCTTACTAACACAAACACTAACATTAGCCTTGATTTAACTTTTACTTTCTTTATTTTGTAACCAAGACCCAATGCGCTAAAACACACTCATTAGGATTTCAGTGAATTGTTTGTGTCTACAAAATCAAACCTTTTTAACATTTCTAGACTAAACTTTGATCTACATTTTATATTATACCTAATACACTTAGCTCCTGACAATGATATATTTAAATAATATGTTTATGTGGCGTGTGTGTGAATGTCCGCCCATGTCGACCACATAACAGGCAGTAAAATGGCACTTGCACAACCCAGGAGAGAGAGATCACGTTTCCCCAAAGAAACTTAAAAAGATCTCCGGTTTCCAAACGACGATCGAAACTAATCCATCCAGCATTATGACCGGACATCGTTTAAGGGCCCCGGACTTTCACCCAAACTTCTATGTCACCATCAAAACCCATACACAGATTTCAGGACGTGCTTAAAAAACAAACATCATAGCAAAAGTTATGTGTGACTTGTGTGTGAATCTGATGCTGTCAAATAGCCCCTAGCCTCTGTTGCCACCTGCCCTGTGCTTCAACCTCCGGGCAGCTGTTAAAAATAACCCCAACGGAATCGCTTGCGGGGCAGAAAAAGCTTCCCTGCCTGCGTTATCACTAAACCAGATCCCCAGCCCTGACTCTCCAGGCCCTTATATGAAGACAGACTAGAGCTGGACATGTTGTACACACTCAAGAGAGAGAGCCCCTAACCCTTAGCTAACTCACAAATTATATTAAAAAAACAAAACTCCCTATAAAAGTTAAGTTAAGTTAAGTTATCTTTATTTGTCAGTTGTACACGAGGCACATTGAAATTTGTCTTTTCGCATATCCCCTCTCAAGTTACCACACTTCGGAGGGGGTCAGAGCTAAAAAGTTTTAAACATCACTTAAAGACTATAACATTTAAAGAAACTTGAGTAGCTAATATTAATGATGTGTATTTAGAGGGACCCTCACCCCTAACCCTTAACTTGTAAATGTTTTATTTGTACTCATTCGCTTTTAAATGTTTTATCATATTTTACATTTGATTTTCTAATGTTTATTCTTAATCTAGATGTATTTCTTGTCCCTGTAAAGCACTTTGAATGGCCTTGTGTTTGAATTGTGCTATGGAAATAAACCTGCCTTGCCTTAACTAACGCACAAATAATATTAAACAACACAACTCTATAAAAAGTTTTAAAAATCACTTAAAGAATATAACATTTGAAGAAACTTGCGTAGCTTATATCACATTAATGATTTGAGGTGTGTGTGGGTTATATGGCTTTTCTGTTATTACTTATCTATATAAGTATCTAGATATAGATATATAGATTCATTTGGAGTTTTGTAATGTCTTATAAGATTTTTCTCAGCTTTTTGACCGTTCGCTTAGGGGCGACCGTGGCTCAGGTGGTTAAGCGGGTCGGCCAACGATCCAAGGGTTGGCGGTTCGATCCCCGCCCGGCCACCTGTGTCATGGTTGTTGTGTCCTTGGGCAAGACACTTCACCCACCTTGCCTTGTGTGAATGTGTATGATTGCTGTATGTTTGAGGTGGTGGTCGGAGGGGCCGTTGGCGCTGAATGGCAGCCACGCTTCCGTCAGTCTGCCCCTGGGCAGCTGTGGCTACTATCGTAGTTTACCACCACCGGTATGACTGTGTGTGAACGAATTGAACCAGGAACCCTGTAAAGCGTCTTTGAGTGCCTAGGCAATAAAGCGCTATATAAAACCTATCAATTAATTATTATTTTTGTTAAATTGCTATCATTTTTGTAACTATATGTGAGTAGTATAGTGTGCAGTGTTTGTGTAATGTGGTGTCATGTGTAATTAATCAATTAATTAATGTGATTGACTAAATTGTATTGAATTAATTTAATAATTTATAAAAAGGATTGTATTATCACAAGGAGGAAAAGCTTCTAGCCTTATGCTGAAAGCTAACTGGGACCCAAACAAATAAACAAACAAACAAACAAACTGGGCCTTTGACTGTGGACTAGAACCATGACTTGACATCGTGTAGCATCAGCTTAGACTCTGTAAGTGAATGTAAACAGTTCTTTCCTGTGTGTTTCAGGAAGTGGATGGAGACATTGAAACACGGTATAAAACGTTGTGGGCTGTGTTGGGGACTTACTCTGTCGCTTGGTTCCATCTTGGTACCCCTAGGAACCACTCCACAGCAATGTCTTCGTAGGACAGCTCACACTCGAAGGTGGCCGTCTCTCCGGCTGTCAGAGTCACATCCCTGAGCGGCCGCGCCACTTCGATCACTCGGGCTTTGGATGTGGGAGAAGACATGGTTAGTGTCCCCCCCTCAGATCCAATATATCCGAAACAAATCCCCAAAGAGAGAAGAAGCGCTAATCCTTAGTGGCTGATCCTCATGGTGTGTGGTGTGGTGGTTGAACTGAAGGCAGGCTTGGTGCTCGCCCTCAGGACAACTGAAGACAGCTACCCTGGGACTGTGGCATTGGGGGGCCGAGCTAATTAGCATACGACCTGTTGGGCAGATGCATATGGCTGGCATGAACCAGTGACAGCCCGGGTCGCGCCCTCTCCCCCCCCCCCCCCCCGCCAATCACTGCAGACCTGCTCTACATAAGGCATGCGGCTTCTAAAATAACCGAGGGCCCCCATTGGCTGACAGCCCACCATCAGGGGAAGCCCAATCTGCTCCTGTCAATCAACACCCTTGCTTGCTATTTTCTTGGTAAAAAAAAAGAATGTGGACCCCCCCCTCCTCTCCTCTCTCCCCCTCCACCCATTTGCCAGTTACCCAACGCAACTCTGGTGTCATAACGTGGACAAGTTGGCCGTGTTGTGGAGGTTTCAATATCGCACTCAGCCACAAGGATGTCACTTTGGATTAACAGGAGACATCAAGTATTTACAGCAGGCTTCTTCACATGCCTGAATTAAAGCCCCGTTAACAAGCGGTTAAAGAGGGAGCTGTCAGTCTGTCCTCAGTTTGAAATCATTATCTCTGCTGACTGACAAGGAGCTGTCATCACGTCGACCGTTTTAACATGAATTCTAAGATTAAGGTCTAGATTTCTATGGATAAATTAAAATTTTCATACACTGCAAATAAATCTCTATCTAAAAAAAACGGTTTTACTTTTTGAGAGTTCAGTTTTTACAGTCCTAGACCCTGAGAAGGTCGTAAAGGACTGCACATTTCAGCCAATAATACTCTAACTATGAATTATCTTTTGATACATTTGTATTAGAAATTAGAAATGTTCTTCTCATGAGCTTGTTTTGACGGGGCACAGTTTTCTAGCGTTGGGTAACAGAATGTATATATTTTTTCTTTGGTTGGTTCAGAATATTTTTTTTCTTCTATCTATCTATCTATCTATCTATCTATCTATCTATCTATCTATCTATCTATCTATCTATCTATCTATCTATCTATCTATCTATCTATCTATCTGTCTGTCTGTACGTGAAGTGAAATGTATGTAACTGTTTCCAGTAGTCATGCTAAGCTAAGTTAAGCACAGATGACTCATGTAACCTCATGTAACCAAGTGGTGCCTGTTCTCCCCCAACCAGTCAGAATATCATCTAAAGTCTTAAAGGGGAATAACCCCCCAACCGTGTGCATGTGAAAGAACATCCAAACACATACACCAGCGAGTCCTCTGAAAATTTGATGTTTCTATTGGCTTATTTTGATGCATTTCATGTTATTTCTTATATAAAGACAGGCTGGAGCTGTGTACACACTCAGAGGGCCCCTAACCCTTAACTTACTCCCAAATAAAATTAAACAACAAAACTCTCTATACAGTTGTAAAAATCACTTATTTTTCAAAGTTTAAACAATTCAGGGTGACGTCTGTAAGCTGGACGTTTTCACAAGCTTTCTGTTGTGATGTATTTCATCCCTGCGTTCCAATCCCCATACTTCCCTACTATTTAGTATGCCAGAAAAAGATTTAGGATGTCCCAATACATGCACGTCGTCAATTGCAGTATGCTAAAAAAAATACATAAATGCCCCACTAACTCCAATAGCATTTTGGAGTATTCATCTTTATTCTTGAAATTTCTCAACAAAATGAAAAAAAAAAATCTTCCTTATCTGATTTTTTTTTCTCTTCTGTCTGTGGCCCTAAAACTCTTCTGTACTTTAGTATGTAGTGTAGTAAAAAGAATGAGTATGTGATTTGGAACGCAGGGTAAGAAAAACCCACAAAACAAGCCCATACGAAAGGTACATATTAGTAAGTGCTAACTGTTGTGATGTATTTAATGTGTTGTTTCTGTCACCTTTGACCCTGAGCTGGGCTGTGGATTTGGCATTCGCTGCCGAGAAGTCGACACTTCCGGCCATGCTCATCTTACAGTTGTACATGATCAAAATATGTCGGGATCCTTCCTCCTTGATCTCAATCTCCTGCGAAGAAAAAAACAACAAGAGTTCAAACAATACCTGGTCATCGAAAATAATCTCTGTATACAGCTCTGGAAAAAATTAAGAGACCACTCCAAATGTTCAGTGTCTCTCGTTTTACTATTTATAGGCATATGTTTGAGTAGAATGAACATTTTGGTTTTATAATACAAACTACTGACAACATTTCTACCAAATTCACAATAAAAATATTGTCATTTAGAGTATTTTCAATGAGTAATGTAGAGACGAAGATTGAAGAAAAATCCAGACTGGTCTCTTAATTTTTTCCGTGGCTGTAGATGCGGTATAGATTTTGCTTAACAGGGTACAAAATAACCCACTGCTCAATGGTCGAGTCCAGTAAAATTATGTGTTCAGATTAAAATCACAATTTAAAGTAAGTAATTTGAATTCTTCTCCTTTCACATACTTTGAGCTGCCAACTTCAAATCCAATAAGTGCAAATTATATAAAGCTGTGGAAAAAATTAAAAGACCACTCCAAATGTTCAGTGTCTCTCATTTGACTATTTATAGGCATATGTTTGAGTAGAAAGAACATTTTGGTTTTATAATATAAACTACTGACAACATTTCTACCAAATTCCAAAAAAAATGTTGTCATTAAGAGCATTTCTATTAAGTAATAAATAAATAAAATAAATAAATCCTGACTGATCTCTTAATTTTTTCCAGAGCTGTATTGTGCATATGCCCAATATATCAACATTTCGTATCATTAACTAAAAGAAAACAACAAAAGCTAAAGAGAACTTCAATATGTATGCATATTTATTCACCAGAATTATGTAAAAATAGTTACAAAAAAATGTATGCGAGTAAAACTATGATCTACTTGCCAAGTGGGCAAAATGTTATGTGGAACCCTGCTTAAAAAATGATGTAGCATTGATTTAATTGAAAGGAGGTAAATTAACCCTGCGTTCCAAATCACATACTCTTTCTTTTTACTACACTACATCCTAAAGTACAGAAGAGTTTTAGGGCCTCAGGAGGGATAAAAAAATCTGTTAAGGAAGATTTTTTTTCATTGTGTCGAGAAATGTCAAGAATAAAGACGAATACTCCAAAATGCTATTGGAGTTAGTGGGGCATTTATGTATTTTCAGCATACTACAATTGTCGTGCATGATTTAGGGACATCCTAAATCTTTTTCTGGCATACTAAATAGTAGGGAAGTATGGGGATTGGAACGCAGGGTATGAGTTTCTTTCTTTCTTCTTTAACGAAAGAGAAATGTGCTCCTCGAAGAAGTTGAATAAAAAAAAAATTCTGGTTTAAATAAAAACTACTTTTTCATGTTTTCAGTGTGTGATCTTACAGAAGACTGGTAGAGAGATTCTCCCTTCAGCTTCCAGGTGCCGTGCAGATCGTCGGCTGAGATCTCGGCCTCGAACGTGGCCGTCTCGAGCTCCGTGATCTCCACGCTGTACAGCGGACGCACAACCTTGATGTCGCGCTCTGCAGGGGTTTACAAAGACGTTAGTCAACACCAAACACAAGGCACAGCTGAGCGAAATCTCTCAGGGAAACCGGAATTTTTATTTATTTTTAAACCTTTATTTCTACAGGTAAATCCCATTGAGTCCGAAGTCTCTTTTGCAAGGGAGACCTGTTCCCATTCCCACGTTACCATTCACACACACATTCATACACCGATAGCAGGTGAACATTCACACGTATATATATAATATATATATATCAAAACAGTTCGATGATGTCGTTGAACGGTCATCATCAAATGGGTTCCGATGGTCAATGGAGGACAGACAGTGGGACATGGAGACAGACGTGTGACAGTTTGCAAGTAGCTGACGCTCTCTTTAGGAGCGACTTACAGTTTGTGCAAAAGCAGACGACGTTGAGTAACTCCACAATAACCCAAGCCTATAAAACATCTCTACAATGTCAACGCAAACTATATGATGTTACTGTATTGACTATATAAGGAGCTTTTCTTGCGAGCTTTTAAAATGATCAAAAGCTAAGTCCTCTGATCATAAAACTTGGGGGACATCTGCATAACACATGTGGTAGCATCATGTCTAACCCATAGAAGGACGCGCCAAATGTGAAAACCATTTACCTCAATTTACATCGGACATGTGACATCTACTTTATGGAATTTGAACCTATCTATTATCTGATCTAATTATAACCTATCCATGGACGATTCTCTGACAGGAGTTTTGTGTGCAGGAAAGTCCTACAGATGCCTAGTTCTCTATTTTCAACCCTGGCTTTTTCCAACTGCATATGAATACTGTTAAACCTCAAAATAAAACACGACAAATGAATTACAAAAAGGACATTTCAGATTTTCCAGAGGCCTTTTGCAACGAGACCCCGATAACTCCTGACCCTGCTTTGCCCAGTCATAATGATCATTAAGATGTATAGAGTTGGGTTATCGCCAAGCGTTGATCTAAAGTCACAAACATTACAAACATACAGAGTGACATGAACAGGACATAGAAATGATGGATGGATGGGAGATGGGAGATGAGTGGCAGCCCAAAAATGAGGCGTGGGTTTCTGTGAATGGCCCGATTCTTCCGGGGTTTGGCGTTTGGGGTTTGGGTTCGCGTCGCTGCTAGTATTACCTTCGATGTTCAGGTCTGCTGTGGTTTTGTCGGTGCCACAGTCGCAGGTGTAAGCTCCGATGCTGCTCTTCAAAGCCTTCTTGATGACCAGCGTGCGCTTCTTGCCGTCCGATTGGATGAGAACGGTCTTTGACGCAAATATTTCCGCGCCATCTTTGTACCATTTGACCTCGGCGTTGGCTTTGCTGAGCTCGCACGACAAAATCACTTCGTCCTTCTCGACGGCCGAGTAGTTCTGCAACTTCGCTGTGAAGTACAGGTCGCCCTCTGGAAGAAGGCATACAACAAAAACCGGTAACAACAGCTTAAAACAATCGTACAAAAAGCAGAAAACATACAAACATAACAAACAACATAAATACGGAGGGACATTGTCTTAGCATTGGAACTAAGAGCATAACCTTGTAATGTCTATAATTGTGCACTTGAGACTTGAGGATCTGTGTGGAAATTCAGCTGCATTTTCCCAGAAGATTTCACTAACCAAGAACGGTGAGCATGGCCTCTGAGGTCTTGCCCATTGCCTCGACTTTGATCATGGCGGTGTCGTCCATTGGTGACCTCCTTGAAGGTCAGTTTGTGGACTTTCCCGTCCTCCGACATGTGCACCACTTTGCTGGGGTGCAGACGGATGTCGTTTTTGTACCAGACCACGGGGATCTTATCGTGAGAGAGCTCAACACTGAACTCCGCGGTCTCACGTTCCTTCACGGTCACATCTTTAATCGGTTTGATAAACTCAAGGCGAATACCTGACAAACAAGAATTATATTTGTAATATTTAGGGAAGTAAATATAAAGTGGTGACACAGATGGTGGGGAAAACATAGAAGTTATTGTGACAATGTGTTCAAAAAGCCAAGTCTAAAAAGGTGCTGTAGACTCTCTGTGATCGAAATATAAGATCTTGTGCTCGACTCGTTAAGAGCATTGGAAGGAATATTTGCCGTTGTCAGACTACATGAACCTTCACCTGAATTCAAGTCATAAAATAGTAACTGTCCCTACCTTCTATCAGTGTGGTTTGTTAGCATTTAAAGACCAAGTGTAGTCTAAAGTTATGCACATCAGAGACTGTGTACATCACCCCATCGCAATGTGAACAAACTGAAATGGTTTGCCTCCATTTACCTTTGATAAACAACTTTCCAGACGTCCTTTTATCTTCAGCCTCAAACATGTATTTGGCCTCGTCTTCGTATTTGGCGTTTTTTACAATAAGAACGTGTCTGTTTCCCTCCACCAGGATTTCATACTTGTCATCGTTAGACAATTCCTGAGACCCCTTTAGCCAACGGAAGCTTTTGGGCTCTCTAGAAATCTCCAGCTCAAACCTTGCTTCGTCATTTTCGTACACATGCACGTCAGTCAGCTCTGAGACGAATGAAACTGGGATCTCTGTTGATTCAGACAGATACAGTTAACATCACGTCCGATTAGCAGTAAGATTTAAAAGAAAGAAAATCCGTGAGAAACCAACGTTGTGCTTGGAAAACGTGTCTAGACTTTGCAGAAGGAAGGTACGGTGAGTAAGGGAACGCTCACCCTTCACTTTCAGGTTGGCAGAGCATTTGGCGTTAGCGGCTGTAAAGACCAGCTCGCCGGTTCGAGGCACTTTGCAGTTGTACAAAACCAAAGTGTGTTTGGCTCCGTCCTCCACGATCTCAACATCCTGCAGGCAGCAGGTCAGTAAAAACATTTCAGTTTTCAAGTGGAAAGTGACGAGAGAAAGAACGTGGTTGATTCACTTTCATTTGTAAAAACAATCTAATGTGTCAAAGGCATAATTTTCTTTATTTTTTAAAGATTATTTATTGGCATTTTCAAGCTTTATTAGATGGCACAGAGTTGAAATGGGGAGACAGAGAGAGAGGGGGGATGACCTGCAGTAAAAGTCCACGGGTCGGATTCGAACCCGCGACCACTGCAACAAAGGCCGGAGCCAATATGGTACGCGCTCTATCCACTACCCCACCGGAGCGCTCCGTGTCAAAGGCATTCTACGTATGAATCTGATCAAACCAACCACTCAGGATTCTTAACGATAAATGTTGGGTTTATTTACGATAAAATGTCTGGGTTTATTTACAATGAAAGTGAATCAAACCAGGGCTAAAAAACATATCAGCTGAGATGTATTTTAATAAGACATACGGCGGACGGACTGAGAACTTCTCCGTTCAGTTTCCACTGGCCGTGAACATCGTCCTCACTGAGCTCGACTTCAAACCGAGCGGTTTCTCCGTCAAACACCTCAGTGCCGTACATCGGCCGAACCACCTTGATGGTGCGAGCTGACGTTTAAGAGAAGGGACACATTTCTTACTGAAGATGTTCAGACATTTAAGCACAGATAGACAAACACAAACATCACAATATATATCAGACAACAGACAGGTGCAGACAGGGTTGAGAGCTAACGATATCAGGGTGGTCTCAATAGGCTCGAGTAACATGGCCTCAATGAGCTTTTTTTTTTAACTCAAAAGATTGATTAAGGATGAAAGGAGTGATGAAAGGGACCAGAGTGTTGTAAGTGGTAATGAAGAGGTGATGGAAGAAAAAAAGATGGTTTAGTACCAAAACTGAAAAACAACTTGGTGATTGGGCTGGAGGTGTGGTTAGGAGACAGGGCAGGTGAAGGGTCAGCTACGTCAGGAAAAGGGAAAAGTTGGGTTCCGAACACCACAAACTAAACTCTGTACCTTCGATGTGAAGCGTGGCTGCGGTCTTGTCTGTTCCACAGTCACATAAATACTGTCCTTGGTCGTCGTTTGCAACTTTCCTGATGATGAGGGTCCTGTGTTTGCCCTCGGCCTTAATGGCCACCATCTTAGAGCTCTTGATCTCTGTCTCATTGTGGTACCACATGACTTCCACGTCTTTGCTGAGCTCGCACTCTAGAAGCACTTTGTCTTTCTCCACTGCAGTATAGTCCTGCAGCTTAACCGTGAAGTACGGATCTCCCTCTGGAACGGGGAAATGTTTTGCGTGACTCTCCGAAGCACATAAACAACATACGTATATATATGGTACAAGGCAGACAACAGACTAGACAGACAAAACAGTTGTGGTACACGAATGAACAACATAAAAAACAGTTCCTTATGACACAGGACACATAAAAACATTGACAATGTTTACATGCACAGCATATTCTGACTAAGGTCCATACTCCGGTTAAGACAATAATCCAAATAAGGTGTTTCCATGCTTAGCCACTGTGGAGCAGAAACAGCTGTTTACATGGCAATGACTTATTCTGACTATGATCTTAACAGGCTTAATATAGAGTATCGACTATTGCTGTGCATGTAAATGTCACGGACAAATACACAAACACATGAGGTCTTTTTTGTGGACCTGTACAAACACACACACGGACAAACCGTACAAATAGCTGTGGTGGAAAAGAAGAAAGCGATTTTTAATGATGGTTTACCTATGACCGTCAGGTTGGCCATGGAAGGTATTCCCTTGGCCTCAGCCTTAATCTGGCAAGTGTCATCCAGAGTAACTTCCTTTATTTCTAGCACGTGTTTCTTTCCATCCACATGAGTGAGCACCGTTCGGCTCGGATGAATTTTTTCATCGTTTTTGAACCAAGTGACGGGGATGTTCTCATGAGAAAGCTCCAGCTCGAACCTAGCCATATTGCCTTCTTTCACGGTCTGGTCCTTGATCGGTGAGATAAATTTGAGCCTGATACCTAGAATTGCGTTAGTAAAGCATATTCATGTGAGAGTTGAAACAGGCTGGCAACCAACTCAATGAATCGATTGAAACAATAAGGCTTTTGCTTGAGGTGTGTCCAGTAAACGCGAACCAGCACTTACCCTCCACCGTGAGTTTAGCCGTTGAAAGTTTGTCCAAAACTCCAATGGTATATTCGTCCTCGTCGTCAAACTCACAGCAGTTAATGACCAGCATATGCTTCTTTCCATCATCAATGATGTCATACTTTTGGTCTGGGGTGATGACGTCATCCCCTTTGTACCACATGACCTTAGAGACATCCTTGGTGATGGTGCATTCAAACTTAGCCTGTTTCTTTTCAGGCACAGACACGTCTTTCAGCGGGACAACAAAGTCCATCTCGATTTCTGGGATTTAAAAAGTGACACAGGTACACAAAACATAAACAACACAAACAGCACAGTAACAGTCTACAGCAAGTGGCCAGTTTACCAAGTTTCCCCATGTATGCTGTACCCGGTCGTAACCTCTATGGCTCTAGACGTCAGGATGTTGACATTAATATCATGCCATTGCGGACTCGATTGTGGCTCATATACACAGATAATCTCATTTTATCCTACAGATAACCTACTGGAGACTTCTTCAGGTCAAGTTCAGGATGAAAGGACTCCATGGAATGAAGGTCTTCAAGGAATGAAATCTTGTTGGAAAACAAGGGGTTCTTTATGTCTTCACCAAAAGACCTAACAACAAATCAAACGATTCTTAAACGCCGTTATGTTGAAAAGGATCTCATGGCGGTGACTATTTCATGAACATGGTTTTTCGTGGTAACTTTTAAACTGGCCACTGTACGTAGATTTAAACGTACAACATTGAACCACAGACGATACAAATATATATACTGTAGTGCGACATCACTACACACATTTTCACACAAAAATCGAAACAGAGAAAAAACACCAGACAGACCAACAGATAGCATGTTCATTTGAACAGTACAACAGACAGAACAACAAATACCAGACACCATTCCGTCCGTTGGAAATAGTTGGGATCCCGTTTCAAATGCTCGTCTTCCCGGGATGCATGATGTCTCAAAGCATGTCGAAAAAATACGAATTTTCCTTGTCGACCTATCAAATAAAGATCTAAGGTCCGCTCTCACATGCCATTAAAGCTTTATCTAATTTCCCACGGACCTTACACCTTTATTTTTACAGCTAAAATCATGGTACTTTGATGGTACCACTATCAGCAGTACTTCCTTACCTTTGACGTTGAGCATGGCGCTGGTAGTCGCATTCAGAGCCATGTAGGTCACTTCTCCGGCATGATCCAACTGGACATTTTTCAGTATGAGCTTGCGAATCAGACCCTCCATTTGGAAGTCGACCGTCTGATGGATACATTACAGAACATTTATTAATAAAAACAAAACAAAAAGGCATGAAAATAAACACGCAAATGTAGGAATTTGTGCAATAAGACTTGTGACACATAAAAACGAGTCCATCCAGTCTTTACCGGTGATCTGGTCAGAATCTCTCCTTTGAGTTTCCATTCTCCTGCGATATCGTCTTCAGAGATCTCTGTCACAAACACGGCCTCCTCCCTCTCAGTCACCTCGACGCTGGCCAAGGGCTTCAGGATCTCAGCTTCACGCTCTGATAAAGTGGTGGTTGCATTAGTATGAATATTACAATTATATTAACTGTAAATATTTATCAAATGATAGGGGAAGATAGCTATGATAAGGATAGATAGATAGATAGATAGATATGATAGATAGATAGATAGATAGATAGATAGATAGATAGATAGATAGATAGATAGATAGATAGATAGATAGATAGATAGATAGATAGATAGATAGATAGATAGATAGATAGATAGATAGATAGATAGATAGATAGATAGATAGATAGATAGATAGATAGATAGATAGATAGATAGATAGATAGATAGATAGATAGATAGATAGATAGATAGATAGATAGATAGATAGATAGATAGATAGATAATAGATAGATAGATAGATAGATAGATAGATAGATAGATAGATAGATAGATAGATAAACCTCCTAGTGTTAGCTTGGCAGTGTAGACGCGTCCTTCCACCTCCAGGGAATAGTCTGCTACGTCCTCGGGCTGACAGTTCTTGATTATAAGTGTCAACTCTTTTCCTTCCTTCTTGATCTCAATCTTGTCAGACGGAGTGAGCTCAGTCTCTCCCTTCATCCACTTCCAGTTTGGAGTCTCCTTGAAGAGTTCGCATTTAAATGTAGCTGCGTTCTTCGGTTTCACATGCTGGTCTTTCAGTGGTTTCGTGATCCAATCTTTGATGATTTCTGTGAGAGTTAATTAAAAAGAAGTCAGTGTCCATGTTATGTTTACCATAAAAGAAGCAATAGAGCAATAATATACTAGAAATTAATTAAATGTACTCTGAGACAGGGCAGAGGATCTGAAACAGGCTTTGTTTGAGCTTATTAATATAATTTCAGGCAAAAGTTTTCAAAAGTTCATAGATGCAGTTAAAAGTCGATGTTCGATCAACCGAAAATGTATAGGCTGAAGACCTGAGTTATATATTTATTCACTGCCCTTTTTTTAATTTTTTTTACATTGAATTTTACACGTCTGTTGAGATGCCTTATGGTATTATGTGCCAAATATGTTCCTGTCCTAATCCATTCTAGCTGACATTCTTTAGAAGAGCGTCCATTTTGATATATATAACTGTTTTCAGGGATATGAACAAAGTCCTCTTTTTCTTACCAATGATCTTGACGTTTGTTGTAGTCTTGCAGTCCTCCTGGTTGGCCACCTCACATGTGTATACTCCAGTGTCTTCTTCGTTGGAGCCCTGGATGGTGACTGCGTGCTGCAAACCGATGATATTGATCTGAATCTTGCCGGCCTTCTTCTTCAGGACCTCGCCATTCCTCTTCCATACGACGTCCCTCTCTTTGTTCAACTCACAGGTCAGATAATAGGCTGTCCCTTGAGAGCGGAAGTCTCCTCCTCAAGCTCTTTGATGAATTTCACCGGTAGCTCTGTGAGGAGATAAGGAGACAATGAGCAGTCTGAAAATGGCGAAGGCTAGAATTGGATCATCGGAGATACTATTTAGAGCACCGAGAATATTTGGTGCTCAAAGGCACTGTGTAATATCGGAGTCTTTTGGCATCATTTAGAGGTGAAAGATCTAGATGTCAACGCTCCTTTGCTAACCCCTTCCTTTAGGATCATTTACAGAAGCAGCAGTGGCCTTCAAGGACAAGATCTAGTTACTAAAGATGGTATCATCCACCACTGCCTCAAGTTCTTCCACAATATCTATGCTAGTGTAGAGACATGGTGGTGCAACATGGTGGCTCCTATGTAGGTATAAAAGACTATATAGAATATATTCTAAGGATATAAAGAAACAGGAGAATATACACTAATTAACACATAGTATTATATTTCATTTCTTCCAAGTCTCTTCTGAAGTTCTACACACTGTACCTTCAAGGGAATAAAAAAATATATAAATACCTTCAACAATCAGCCTGGCTGTGCAGGATATCTCCTTGCCGGCGTTCTTGGCTATACAGGTGTATTCACCAGTGTCGGAAAGCTGGACATCAATGATGTTCAACTTGCGATCTTTGCCGTCAGAAGTGAACTTGTGCTTGGGGCTCTCACGGAGGTTACCGTCATCTTTCATCCATGTTGTGATGGCAGTGGAGGGTGAGACCTCACACTCGAAAGCAGCAGCAGCACCGATGGACTCAGCCTCCTGCAGCACGATGTCTTTAAGCTTCTTGATGAACTTCAGAGGGACGGCTTTGAGCTTGAATCCACCGAATGGATCCTCTGGTGGTGAAGGGCCTTTTCCACCGGGCTTCAGCCCACGGCCTCTACCTTCCCCAGGAGATGGGGTCTGTTTGGCTGAAATATGAATCCAAGACATTCAATCAATGCACAAATACATTTCGAGTAGGGTTCAGAATAGGGTAACAGTTTTCTTACAGGCACAGTTCATTCTTTATTTAAGAAAACAGACTTACGTTTCAGCCCTCTACCTCTACCACTTCCGGCGGCTGCTTCTCCTGATGGTTGTCCCTCTGTTTATGAACAATAAAAAATGAATTCTCTGCACACAATGTAATTTGTCAATTTATTCATAATTATGTCAGTGTTGAGAGACATGTAATGAAAAATGGATGTGATATAAAGTGATAGCGATGGAAAATATGTTAAATTCTGACAATGAAACAAAGGCAGACAAGACACACATGGATGACGAATGAATAGATACGAATTTACAATGATGTAGGTTTTACACCATGAGGATGAGATGACTGGGGACAGCACATGAATGATGGAAATGGTATGATATTGAAATGGTAAAAATGACACCACAGAACTGACAGAAAGCAGCGGACATGACCAGACAGTTTGACACACAGAATGATAATAAACAAATACAGGAAAGAAATGGTGTAAAACTCGTAACACGTAAGATGTGATGAGGTGATGAGGTAAAGACGATTTAAATGGAGGCATGATTGAGGGAATGGGTAGAGATTATTCATGAAGGCATGGAGGCGTGAAGAGTTGTCTCAGTTTTCACCCACTGAGTTTGGGGTCCGCCACCATCTCACCTCTCCTGGAAACCCCTGGAACCTCCATAGCACCTTCTTCTGCTTCACCTTCCCATTCTTCTGATCCGTAACTCTCTCTGGGTACGAGCTCCCAGCCCCAGGCCTCATCTTCTTCCTTCTCTGTCTCCGTTTCAAACTCCTCCTCAAATACCTCTTCCTCCGGCTGTGTGGCTACCTTCTTCATCTGCACAGCCCCGGGCGAGACCTCCTTGACCAGGGGAATCTTCCCTTTGCCAGGCCTTTCCTCCTCCGGCGAGGGCTTCTTTGGGACCTTTTTGAGAGCCACCGCCGGTGCAACGGTGTCAACAGAGTCTTTCGGCGTGACAGTTCTCTGAATCTTTTTGAGTTTATCTACGCTTGGAATCTTCTGAACTGGGACTGCCTCAGCTTCTTTGAGCTTATCCACTTTAGGAGAAAGTGTCCTTTTCATCTCAATCTTCTTGAGCTGCTCCAAGGCTTCAGAGCCACGTCCTCCTTGGGGGTGACTCCTTTCTTTATCTGGAGAGGTTTGGGCTCTTCAGGTTTCTTGACAGGAGACACTGTCTTCTCTGCTGGAACTGCCTCTGGGACTTCAGGTTTCTTGGGTCTAGGCCTGTTCTGTTGGCTTTATCTTCTCTGATGGTTCTTTCAGCCTGAGCATCTTTGGAAGGCCTGGAGAAGGGCTTCAGCTTCACACCTTCTACCTCTTCTTCCTTTGTTGGGATCTTCTTGACCTTGGTGGGTGCTTTGACATCCTCCGGCTCTTTCTCTGGAGTCGGCTTTTTATCTGCTGGTTTTGGTACCTTTGTTGTTGGCTCCTTAACCTCTGTAGGTTTCTCTGGTTTCTTGAAAGGTTCTTTCGGTTCCACTTCTCTGGGGATCCTTTCCAACTTCTCAAAAGGCACTGTGTCCCTGTCAGGCCTGTCCTTCTTATCTTTCTCCAGCTCCTCGGCTGGTTTAACAGGCTTTTCAAAAGGTTTTAGTTTGACTGCTTCTGGCTCAAGTTCATCTGACGGCAGTTTTTTAACTTTCTTTAAGCCGCGGTAGGTGGGGCAGGTTCTTCTTCCTTTGGTGCTTTGGGAGTTTTCTTAATAGTAATCTTGCTTTCAGGTTTGTCATCTTTTGGGACTGGTTTCTGGCGGCTCCATGCATCTTTTGGAGTTTCTTTCTTGTCCTCTTCTTTAGGCTTCTTAGCATCTGGCTTCTTCACAACATCTTCCTTTTCTCTAAGTTTCTTCTCCTCCGCAGGTCTCCTGGTGGCGATGGACATCTCAACAGCCTCTTCTTCATACACCATCTCCTCAACATCGTAGACCTTGGTCGTTGTGACCTTCTGGGGTTTTTTCTCTCCTCAGCCTCTTGAGTTGGAACGGATGGAATCTTTTTCAGTTTGATGATTTCCTGCTCCTCTTCAACCTCCTTAATGACTCTGGTCGTTTTCTTCAAGGTGGGAATCTCAAACGTTCCAACCTCTTCCAACTGAATTTTACTTTTTTCGTGCAGAACTGTTTTTGAGGCAGCAAAGGGTTGACATTAACTTATTGACACTTACAGACAACAAATTTGAACAAATACACACAAATACTTAAAGGTGAAGTCGGGGATTCTGGAGAATTCTTGTTGTCAAATTCAGCGAATATTTACTCACAATCTGCTACCTGTCTGTACTGTGTGTGCGCTGAAAGAAAAACAGTGATAGTACACTAAAGGTAGCAGATCAGATCGCAAAGAGATATTAACTGATTTTGACAAAGTCATTTTTGACAAAAACGTTTCTTGAGAATCACTGACTCCAAATTTAACTGACAGCACAATTTGAACAAACACAGACACATACTCAACAGTTATTAGGAAAAAAATTTAAATAAAATCTAATTAAAATAATCCTGTCCCCAATGATTTTAATATTAAGTTAATTCAAAAGAAGACTTTTAAGACAACGTTAACATAAACCAAACAGAACACATGGAAGAGAACAGACACGAAACAACGAGACATTTTAAATGATTATTCTGTAATCATTTTGGAGGGAGTTTGCTTTGATGTGTATGTATAAAGCCAATCAGATGATTAGTGGTAAAATCAGTGCTGGGTCAAGGGCCTCATAGGGTCTCACCAATTCCTAGAGATGTGGTAAAATGCTAACATGAACTCTTGCTGTGAAGTGCATATGTACTGAGGTAAAGTGAAGAGGAGAATAGCTGCTCCTACCTTTCTTGACTCCTCCTGGTGCTTGGACCGGTCCCTTGGTTTCATCTAATACAAAGTAATAGTTCAGAAAGATGTTAATGAGGCCATTTTATTAGACATGGAAACCATTTTCATTGATTTAAAGATAGGGAACACCTTAAGGAACTGTGATAATTCGTCATTAAACACTATAAAGATATAATAAACATTCTTATACCGAATGTCGACGACACGTGATAAGAGTTGTTACTGAGATGCAAAGTAGTAAACCAGTATCACATGGTTTAGTGGAGTGACATAAGAAAACAGTAGCAAGAAAAATTAACAGCTGAAAATAGTAAAGTTATGAACAAGAACAAATGTGACATGCTTTAAGTCAGTGGACAAAAGAATGGGGAAAGACAAACAATGGTCATAGCGACCCGGATAAGACACAGACAAACAACAGATTGTTATATAGTCAAGATTTGCAATGATGAAATAAGATGCAAAAAAAGATGGAAAGGACCAAAAAACTACTCCAACAAAGAGGATGTTTTCTTGTCATTCCATTCAATACCTCTACCTGTCTCAGGAGATATCTTTTCTTCTACTGCAACTGGCTTGGTTGGTTCTTCGGCCTTAACGACAGGCTTTGGCTTTGTCACTTTGAGTATAAAAAGAGGGGATTGAAGTATTGTAAAGTATGATAAAAACACACAACCTCTCTAAACACACACAGGGTGTTGGTATGAAGAATTATCGACTGGATACCTGGCTTCGCTTCGTCTTTTGGAGTAATTGTCTTCTCCAACTTCTTGGTTTTGTCAGTGACTTCGGGCTTTTTGGCAACATCTTGCACTTTTACAGGAGCCTTTGGTTTGCTCTCTTCAAGAACAAGGTACACAAAGGATTCAACAGAAAGCTATTCACAAACATTACATAGACAAGAGCTCAACAACATTTGTTTTGCTCAAGAGTGACATTCTTTCACGAATGCCTTAAGAAAATGAACACAGAGACACACAGACATTTAGACAAAAACACATTTAAAAGAGAAGTTGGGTACCTTCTTGAGGAGCACTGGCTTTACCAGTGCCTCTTTGACTTGTGGTGGAGACTCCTTCTCTTTCACAGGAACTTGGAAATGAAATTATACAACAATGAGAACCTCACTAAAAGACTGATGGGATGAGCACTGACGAATAACACAAAAAGAAGGATGGAAATCCACAATGAAAACATACAACTGAGTTCATAGACAGAATTATATTTCTGTCTCACATTAGTCTGTGTAAATCATTTCTGTTTGATACACACAGCACAGGTACAGTGAAACAATATGGACACAACAAACATTGAATTAGAAAAGATTGGTAAGATGATAAAAACCCAGAGCACGAAATGACATAGTGGTGGTTTAGATTTCAGATGATGGGACACCAAAAGAGAAAAGAGAGTTGACAGCACGTTTTCTTGTTTGTGCCCGGACAAAATGGGTGATATGAAATGGATTTCCTCTTGAAATGAAGATAAAAAAGAGTGGTGTGAATCTTTACGAAATCCTTAGGAAGGTGAAAACGAAGAGGTGCACAACGATGATTGGTGCTCACGCCTAAAACACGTGCTCTGTGACATATAATATTTTGTTCCTCTATACCTCTAGAATGATCTGCTCGGTCCAAAGACAGAACCCTTGTGTCTATGATGGACTGTAGCCCATGAGCTTCTCCCTTCTTTCCGATTATGGTTTCAGCTTGCTGCGGAGGGATGTACTGGACATCTGCTGATTCCCATTTACTTGTGGCACCTTCCCTGTTTTCTGGAGAGTCTATTTTGCGATTGGAAGTCTTTTTCTCAATCTTGGTTGGCTTGGTTCTATCTGTTACTGACGGTTCCTCTGACTGTAGGAATCACATCGTTATCTGCTTTTGAAGTTTTGTATTTTCTGTCTCTTGTTGAAGTTGACACATTTCCTCAACTCCTTCCGTGGATGTAACAACCTGCTCCCCTTTCAATTTGTGCCTTCATATCTGTCTTTTTGATATTATCTTTCCCTTGTATTGTTTCTGTACGAATTTTCTTGGATTTCGCCGACTTTAATTGTCTTTCCAAAGCATCCTGCTTAATTAATAACTCTTTTCTTGGTGTACTTTCAACTTCTTCATCTACTCTTATTGGAGTAGCCTGTTCCTTAAGAGTGGTTGTTTTGGGACTATCTCTCTCCTCTTTAAAGTCTACTTCAGCTGACATTGTAGTTCCAGTTTCACCTTTTCTGTGATTCTGTGTTTGAGAATTTCTTTTCTGTTCAATTTTTCTGGCTTGCCATCTGCTATAAATGATTCTATAGATGTCACATCAGCGCCGGTGTTACTGCCGCTTTTCTCTCAGTGTGTTCTAGATGCCTTGTTGTTACTCCAAAGGTTTAACTACGGTTCTGTCATCTTTGAATGTGACCGTCTTTGACTCAATTCCTCTTACAGAAACATCAGATTCATCACTGTCATACAAAGACTGTTTTGGGAATTCAGTTTGAGTATCTCCAACAACTTTTCCAATTCTAGTGTATTTTTCAGAAACATCTTGTCCTTGCACTAATTCTACAGCGCTGGAATCTGCTCTAGCCGATTGTCTATCGAGTGGAGTAACTTTAGCAGTTTTGTCATCATGTATTTCTAACTTTGTCTTGCTTTCTTGCACTTGAGTCTTTTCAGTTTGATCTAACTTCTGTCTTGCCTTGGCTGACTCTGAATAGTAACCTCACCAGATTCATAACTGTCCTCTTTCCTTGATGCAATATCTTTGACAAGCTTGTCAGGTGTAATTAGTCTTTGACGGGTGTCTGATTTAACACCTCCATCTTTACCTAAAATATGTTTTTCAGTTGCAACCACCATCACAGGTGCAACTGAAATGGTTTTCTGATGTGTTTCCGATTCTGCAAATGGAGTAACACTACCGTATTCGTCTTTAACCACAACTGTCCTTGACTGCTCTTCCTCAAGGGAAGTTTTGTACCTTTGCCCGACCTTTGCCCTTCTGTTAGGGATATAGATTTATTTGGCCGAATATCTTTAAGCTCTGTTACAGGAGAAACAGCTGTCTTTGTCTCACTTTGAATGTGTCTGGTTTTTATCTCTTCAGTGGTGGTTTTGTCCTTAACTCTAAGGTGTTCTGGATGTTCTTTTTCTACCAATGAGTATTGATCTGTCACTTCTGGTTTAGATGACACAAATGCCTTTCTTTCAATATGTTCCTGTGTAATCTCTCCAAATGGAGTAACCTTCTCTGTTTTATCCTGAAGGCGTTCTACTTTTGACCTGACTTGTTCAACTCTAGTTTCTTTTGCGTCCCTTTCATGTCCATCTTTTGCTTTCACAGATCTTTCTGATGTAACCTCCATCATGGGGGCGGTTGAAATGCTTCTTTTGATTTGTTCTTGTTTTATTTCTGGGACTTGGAGAGGAGTTACACTACTGTATTCGTCTTTAACTGCAACTTTCCTTGACTGCTCTTCCTCAAGTGAAAGTTTTGTACCTTTACCTGACCTCTGTTTGGATTTAGATATGTTTGGTTGAATATCTTTAAGCTCTGTTACAGGAGAAACAGCTGTCTTTGTTTCACTTTGCCTTTGTCTTGTTTGTATCTCTTCAGTGGTGGTTCTGTCCTTAACTCTAAGGTGTTCTGGATGTTCTTGTTCTACCAATGAGTATTGATCTGTCGCCTCTGGTTTAGATGCGACTAATGCCTTTCTTTCAATTTTTTCTTGCCTTTTCTCTCCAATGGGAGTTACTTTCTCTGTTTTATCTTGAAGGTGTTCTACTTTTGACCTGACTGGTTCAACTCTAGTTTCTTTTGCATCCCTTTCATATCCATCTTTTACTTTCACAGATCTTTCTGGTGTGACCTCTGTCATGGGGGCGGTTGAAATACTTCTTTTGATTTGTTCTTGTTTTATTTCTAGGACTTGGAGTGGAGTATAACTACCGTATTCATCTTTAACTACAACTGTGTTTGACTGCTCTTCCTCAAGGGAACGTTTTTTACCTTTACCCGACCTCTGTTTGGATTTGGATTTATCTGTCTGAATGTCTTCAACCTCTGTTACAGGAGAAACAGCTGTCTTTGTTTCACTTTGAATTCGTCTGGTTTGTATCTCTTCAGTGGTGGTTCTGTCCTTAACTCTAAGGTGTTCTGGATGTTCTTGTTCTACCAATGAGTATTGATCTGTCGCTTCTGGTTTAGATGCAACTAAAGCCTTTCGTTCAATTTTTTCTTGCCTTTTCTCTCCAATTTGAGTAACCTTCTCTGATTTATCTTGAAGGCGTTCTACTTCTGACCTGACTTGTTCAACTCTAGTTTCTTTTGCGTCCCTTTCATATCCATCTTTTGCTATCACAGATCTTTCTGATCTTTCCTCCGTCATGGGGGCGGTTGAAATACTTCTTTTGATTTGTTCTTGTTTTATTTCTGGGACTTGGAGTGGAGTAACACTACCATATTCATCTTTAACTACAACTGTGTTTGACTTGACTTCCTCAAGGGAAAGTTTTGTACCTTTACCCAACCTCTGTTTGGATTTGGATTTATCTGTCTGAATGTCTTTAACCTCTGTTACAGGAGAAACAACAGTCTTTGTTTCACTTTGCCTTTGCCTTGTTTGTATCTCTTCAGTGGTGGTTCTGTCCTTAACTATAAGGTGTTCTGGATGTTCTTGTTCTACCAATGAGTATTGATCTGTCACTTCTGGTTTAGATGACACAAATGCCTTTCTTTCAATATGTTCCTGTGTAATCTCCCCAATTGGAGTAACCTTCTCTGTTTTATCTTGAAGGCGTTCTACTTTTGACCTGACTTGTTCAACTCCAGTATGTTTTTTTGCGTCCCTTTCATATCCATCTTTTAATATCGCAGAACTTTCTGATGTAACCTCCGCCATGGGTGCCACTGAAATTGTTTTTGGGACTTGGAGTGGAGTCACACTACCATATTCATATTTAACTAACTCTGTCTTGGACTGCACTTCCTCAAATGAAGGTTTTATACTTTTCCTGGTCCTATTCCCTTCCTCTTTTGTATAATTTCTTGGAGCATCTGAGTCGGCTAAAGATCTGGCTTGGGATATTTTAGGCTCCGTTTCCTCTGAGGCTGTGCTGTCTATTTGTTCCTGTTTTTTTAGTGTTTCCTTTTCAGTTGGATCCACTTTGACCACATCATAAGAAGAAATAATGTGTTGAGGAAAGTCTTTAACATCTTTTTTTGTTATATCCATCACAGGTGCGCCAGGAATCCTTCTTGCAATTTGTTCTTCTTTACTTTTTGTTGTTTCAAAAGATTTGGGCCTTACATCTTTTTGAGTTTGATCTTTCTCATGATAAACCGGTTTTGATGTTACACCTTTGACTGTTTCTTCAGGCTGAGTTTCCTTATCAGAATCGACCCTCTTCAACTGTTCCTGTTTTGATTTTGCAGCTTTAAGATGAGTAACTTCTAAGGTTTTATCTTGTACTTTGCTTAACTTTATCTGATCTGGTTGAACTAAAATGTTTTGAGGTTTGGTAAATAGTTGCTGTCGTTCTAGTGGAGATACTGACTCGCTCTCAAAGGTTGCTTGCTCTTTGATGAATTCTCTACTACCAGTGTCTCCTGCTTTAGCGGTATAATTTTCGGGGGTGTAATGCTCTACCATTGTTTGCGTTGGTACTCTTTTGGCTCGTTCTTGTGTTAGTTTTGTCTTATCTTTTGGACTAACTTGGACACATTTTTCTTTAACAACAGCTGCATTGTATTGCTCCTCATCTTCAACCACATCCTGCCCTCTCACTTCCCCTTTATTCTTTGATAAGATTTCACGTTTCTGTTTGGCATTTTCATTCTCGGACAATGATTCTGGATGTTTGACTTCTGTCTCTACATTGGATTTCTTCTCAGTTGTGTCTTCTATCGAACTGACTTTGACTAGAGTGTCTTGATGTGTATTTACTTTGGACAAATGGGATTCAGGCAGACGCTTGCTGGCTAACGTAAACTCCTGCATTGTCTTTTTATTAGCACCCTCTTCCTCTATTTCAGTGTCTTCAGTTCCTATCACCTGTTTTTGATCCAAAACAGTTTTGACTAAAATCTTTGGACTCTTTATTTTTCTTTTACAGACTTTTGTTTTTAGCTCCCTTGTCTTTAAACCATCAGTAACAGATTCATCACCACTTGGTTCAGGTTCTTCCATTGTACGAAAAATCTCTTCTTGCAGCAAAGATTTGTGACTTCTGTCCACAAAGCTGTCTTCGTCCTTTTGAGATTTTTCTTCAACATCTTCAAATGTTTCGCCTGGTATACGATCTTTTGGGATCTTCTGAGCTCCTTTAAAAGCCTTTAAAAGACTTGTGGTGGACACTTCAGAATGGAAGATTTTAAGAAGTGAGAAGAGAAAGCACCATGTTGCGGTGCCAAGAGATTAGGAAAAAGAAACAACAAAAACACAGCATTTGGGGTTAGAACAAGACGGACACAGAGATTAAAAGTAATAGCAGAGGTTGATAATCAAGGACAATAAAGTCATTGTACCTTTCTCTGGACTTTTTCCTTTTATCTCAACTTTAGTTTCTGGAGATAAAGCAGCAGGAACTGTTGTGGGAACCGTCTCAGCCTTAGCTTCAACTTCTTTCACGCAAGATATTAGTATTTAAGAGAAAAAAGAAAAGGAGGAAGAAAGGTTTAAGTAATTCAAACCACAAAGGGATACGAGACAACCCCTTTAAAAAGTTCTACAAAACTAATAGAAGAGTTATTCAATATGATCATTAAGAACACATCGTACATCAGAAAGTGATACGAAAGACAAATGCGGTGATGATCTGTGGTCGATCATGGTTGAGGCTGAAATTATGCCCTCTTGGGGTTGCCAAAGATTTTGGATAAAAGAAGAATGGTAACACCTTCTATGAAAGTCATGTCTACAATGCTCTTTGAGCAAATTCTAAAGACATTATAATGCATTTATAAGTCTTTATACAACACATTATAACTGTTTATAATAATGCATTACAACTTATGAATTATTTTTTTAAAGTATTATTAGTAAACTGCCAGAGCATTTCAGACATGACCTTCATTTCTGGAGTGTGTGGCTGAAGAAAAAAGACTACAGCCAAACTTGGAGTAATATGAAAAAGTTAACGATGGAAATGATCATGATGTTAGATGTATATCTCTGTATACCTCTGGCAGGTGAAATCCTTTTCTTCTCCTCTTCTGGTTTTGAAGGAACTGAAGGTTTTGTCTCATCCTTTATTAAAAGTCTTGTTTCTTGCCTTTTCCTTTCAATATCATCTCTCTGAGGAGGGACGTCTTTAGGTTCAGCTTTTTTCATGTATTCTGCTTCAGTCTTTGCAGCGACTGACTCAATCTTAGTCTCCTTTTTGATCACTTTTGGCTCCTTAAGTTCGATATCTGTTACTGACTCTTTCGGTTTTACCTTGGGGGTCACGTCTACTTTAGCTTTTGGTTTTTCAGGAACTTTCTCCTTCTTTGTATCAATCGCATCATCAGATTTAAGCCTCTCCACTTGTTTCTTTTCAACTGGTTCAGGTTTCTTCACTGGCGTTTCAACTTTCTTGGAATCGGGTCGTTTAATCTGAGTTTCTGTCTTTCTACTTGTATCTTCATCTACCTTTTTAACTAGAGTGGGGATGACCTTCGATGGTTTGTCTTCCACTGTGACATCGCTTCGTTTGATGGTAATTTCCTCAGTTCTGATATATTTTTCCTGGACATCCTGATCGAGTGGTTCCTCATAGATGACCTCTGTCAAAGCCTCTTCCTCAATTTCTATCTTTTTAGTTTGTTTTCTAGCCTCTGTGCTGATCAAAGTTGACACATGTTTGGTTTTGTCTATTACCAATGGGATATCTTTGACCGTTGTAGTTTTCTCAGTTTTCCTGTATTTTTCCTCAACTTCATGCTGGAGTGGTTCCTTGACCAAAGCCTTTCTTTCAATTTCTACCTTTTCAATTTGTTTTCTAGCTTCTGTCCTGATCAATGTCGGGATAGGTTTTGTCCTGTCTGTCAACAATGGGATTTCTAAGACTGCAGTAGTTTCCTCAGTTTTTATGACTTCCTTTTTGCTTACTTTGCTTTCGGTTTTTATGGTTATCTCTCTAGTTTCTTGTTTAGAAATCGCCTTCCTGTCTGGCATGTGTGTGACTGATACGCTGTCTTTCCTCTCATCTGTAATTGCCACTGTTGGCGACTCGACTGTTCTGACAAAAACCTCTTCTTTCATTCTGGTTTTTGTAGGTTCATCCCTCGGTGCTGAAACCTCCCTATATTTCTCAGATTCAGATTCCTGGACTACAACAATGGTTTCTTTGGTTTTCGGTACAACCTTTTGTTTAGTGACCCTGGTCTCTCTCCTCTTTGAAGATTCAGTAACAGATATCTCACCGATCAGTTCAGACTTTATATCTCTTTGGCTCAAACTTAAGACATCGACTTCAGACAAAGACATTTTCTCGCCCGGAGGAGAAACTTCCTCCTCGTACAACACTTCGGCGTGTTCTTCCACCACCTCTTCGTGTTCCCACAGCTCTGTCGGGGAAACTTTCTCCGTCACATAATAAACTTCCTGTATTTTCTGAGCTCCTTTCCTTTGCTCAACTTTGACAAGACTCGTGGTTGCTGGAAGTTTTTTTTAAGAGTTGTTGAGGAAGAATAGGCGTCATGTGGCGGCGCCAAGAGGTGAAAACACAAAGACAAGCATTGGTGTTAGAAAGGGACAACACAGGGACTAACTAAACACTGATAATCCACCCTTTGTGTATTATCAAAAGAGTTAAAAGATTAAGATGTGGTTAAAGTACTCCATCAGGGTTTTTTCAGATGGTCTGTACCTTTTTCTGGGGGCGAGACTTTTTTCTCTGTGAGCTGAGTCTTCTCAATCTTCTTAGTTTCTATTTATTTTAAAGATTTAATCAGGTTAATATCCAAGATGTTGCACGAGTAGGAGATCATTTAAAAAGAAAAGAGTTTCGACAGTTAACAAACAGACATACAGAAATGACCAGCATAAACACAGCAAACAAGTAGCCATCAAAGAATGATGTAAGATGATATGAAACCCTTTGAGGAAGTGGCAACAGTCCAGTTATATAGTTGACTCCTTTCAAATTATTCTGATTGCATGGGTTTGTTGAAAAGTGTAACAAATAACTTTGGAGGCAGTTCATTTGACATTTTCATTGAGCAAAATTTTCTTTCAAAAATTCTGAACTAAAACAACCATATATTTTGTACCTTCAGATGTGCTATCATATTAAAGACAAACAAGTGCTTTAACTGGACTGTTGCAGAGGATTCACAAGAAAGAAGAAGGGGAAAAGAAAGATATAAAGAGTTGAGGTCGGCCTCAGCTGTACCTTTAGTCCCTTCCACCTCGCGTTTAGGTTTAGCTTCCGGCACTTTCTCAGGTGCTTTTTCGGGGGTCTTTGTAGGAACTGGTTTATCTACCAAGACCTTTTCTGTTGGTTTTTTAACCACAGGTTCAGGCTTTACTTCCACAACCTTTCTAGGAAGTTCCACAGTGGCTTTTTCTCTTCTTCAGCCACTTTCTGGGGAACTTTCACAGGCTTCCTCTGTGGCACTTTTTCCTCCGGTGCTTTTTCTGGCACCATCTTTGGAACAGCCTCTACTTTCCTCTCAGGTGCCTGTACCTTCTCTGGGACCCTTTCTGGGATCACCTGGGCTTTCCCTGGAGGCCGTTTCTCAGGCACAGCTTCAGGAGCTTTAACAGGCTCAACTACTTCCTTAAACACCTTCTCAGGTACTTTTTCAGGCAACTCTTCAGGTACCACTTTAGGAATGGGCTTCAAAGCTTTAAGAAGGTTTGACACAAACACACGCACAAGATTTGAAAAGTGTGCTGGCGCACCAAGTTCACATAAACACAACGGGGAGTATTTACTTAAATTATCCTTCTTAGAGCAGAATTAGGCCAGATGGTGGCACCAAAGAAAGCTAATGTAGTCAGATGCCAGACGTTATCGTATTACACTTTTTTTTTTTGCATATAAGATTAATATCATTTATATTTAATCATGGTAATTTGAGTAACACAACCCCTCATGTTTAGAACACACTCAAAGGACAACGAATAAACCCAGAAGCTTAGAAAGCCTGGGGAAAGATCCAGCAGAATCATAAAAATACCTTGGACTTTCTTTGCAGGCTCTTCTTTGGGAGGAACAACGGCAGCAGGCACAGCTTTCTTGGCTGCTTTTGGAGGCTCTTGTATTTTTCCTTCCACAGGAACTTTAAAGAGTACCATCGACACACATTAGAAGACGGAAGACAAACCCCAAACACTCTATCGAGTGCAAGACAAGAACAACTAAACCGACAGACAAGACGTGCAGCCCCAACATCACGGGAACCGGACAAAGACAAACAAAAATTAGAAGTCCAAGAAGGTGAAAAATGGGAGTAAGAGTTTTGGCTTTAGTATGAAGGGGTTACGGTTAGATGAAGGAGTTTTCTTGCACATAACATATAAAACTTACTTCACACAAAAAGGATCAATAGGCACTCATGGAAAATCACTCCAAATGAGTTAAAGTTGGATGGTGTAGTTAAGCAGATTAAGAAAAAGCTGAAGAGCTGCATCTCAACCAAAGAATGTTTTTAATACCTGTTTTCAGAGGTTCCTTTGGTGTGGGTGTGGTTCTGGTTTCGCCTTCGGAGGTTCTGGCTTTGGCACTTTTACTTCAGCTTCAGCTTTTTTCGCCGCCGGAGTTTCTGGCTTGGCGACGGCCGGTTCTGTCTTCTTTACAAGTGGCTCGGGTTTACGAACCTCTTCTTTTGGTTTTTCTGGCTCTGCCTTTTTCACTGCCAGTTCAGGCTTGATCTTTGCAGCCTCTTCGGGGACTTAAAGCAACATTTAAGTTGTTTTAGATATGAGAAAAGATATTCAAGACATTCACAGAAAGTCAAAGATTCGCTTCAACAATCGAAGCTAAGTACACAAGGTTAAGACATCTCCAAACTTGAAGACAGAGTAAGATTCGCACAGTTAGACCTAACAGTCTCTAACACTCAACACACACACATCCAAACAAAGCAGGAAATACCTTTGGATGGTGGTGTGCCCGGCTTCTTTACCGGGGCAGGCTTGAGTTCCGGCTCTGGCTTGCCCTTGGTGGCAGGTTCTTTGGGAGCCGCTGTGGGCTTAGGCTTTGCTTCAGGCTCAGGTTTAGCACCTGCTGGCGCCACTTTTTTGGGCTCAGCTGGTACCTGAGGCTTAAGCTCATCTTCAGGTAGGTCACAATTAAAACAGACATTAGCCAAAGTTAGCATAAAGTCTTGGTAGCATTTAAGAGTTATGAAGAGACGTTCAAAAGAGTGAGATGACACACAACAGACAAACACACTGATAAACAGTGAAACTAGATGAAAAAAAAACACATACAACTCCAATTATAGAGGTGAGGTTTAAGTCAATTAAATCAGGACAAGACAGACTTTAAGAGGTTAGAAGCTACGTAGCGGTGAGGACAAGAAAGCTGCTACTGAAGACGCTTGGTAAGAAAAGACATTAAAACACAAAGAACTAAGTAAAGTACCTTTCTTTGGCACTTCAGGCTTCTTGGCCGGCACCGAGGGAGCACCAGGCTTCTTAACCTCCTCTGGAGCTTTTAAGATACAGTCAAACACATTATCAACCAGAAAATCAAAGAAGAAGAATGGAAAAGAAAAGACTGAATCTGAGCATAACAGTCAAACTATATCGTAACAGAATAGTCCACATAAGGACAGTGTCATCAGCAAAGAGGGGGGGGGGGATGTTCAGGAGGCATCTCTACCTTTGGGAGCAGCAACTTCCTTCCTCTGTGGGACTGAAACTACAGGAACCTTTTCCTCCACTGCCTTTCTGCTTTCTGGCACTTCAAAGGTTTTAGTAAAATAAAGTGAAATTTCACAATGTGAAAGGAGGTTACGAAGTATAGACACAATTATAATCAATATATACTGTATATATATTAATAATTAAGGAACTATTTCAAAAGTGTGCAAATCATGGAAAGCTATTGGTTAATTATCAAACAGGTTAATGCCAACATCAGAGGTATGTTGGTACCTTTTGGTGGTGAAGGCTCCTTTACAGCTGGTGTTGGCCCCTCTTCAGGCTTTTTCTCAGCTTGGGAAACTTTAAAAATGAACCGATTATGTTATTACATCACAAGAGAGATTCTGTGCGTTTGCAGGTGAAGCAGATAAGCGCGACAAAGATAATAAGACGTAAAAGAAACTCAAAGCAACTAAAGTAGATAATGGAACAAGTCTATCCGTCAAAAGAGAGCAACATAATAAAACAAGTGAATGACACAGCGAAACAGGACAAAACAATTAAAGATTTTAGTAGTGGAAGACGGACAGTTAAGTTTTTGCATTTTTTTCAGTACACGGCGCGTAGCTGCTGCAAGAAGACAGTCAAAGTTTGAAATACCTTTAGATGGCATTCCCTGTCTCATTCCAACTTTCTTCGTCTCCACTGTCTCTTCAACGGCGACCCTGCCAGCTAGTTGGGGAAAAACACACAAAAATATTATCAGAAAACATTTGCTTCCTGAAGTTAATGTGACTCCAGGAATACAACACATTTCTGTCTTTTCAACAAAAGCTAATAGTCCTGTTCAAATGATCTAATGAATCTTAAAGAAGTCTGATGAAATAGTTTTTGGTTTCCAACGCAGACATTAAATTGTGTGTTGTGTATATTTGTATTTTGACAAAAAAAAAAGAATAAAAAAATAGAAAAAAGTTCAGACTCCAATCCTAAAATGTGCAACCAGTAGACCAATAAAAGTCATATGAATTGCAAAGGATAATAGTACCATAATGGATTATCTACACCCATGCATTTCGGGTAAGAAATTAAATTTTAGTTGGTAAGTCGGGACAAAAGAAATGAACAAATTGACCAGTTAATGAACCAAAGGAGGTTATTGTGGGAGAAGTTAACATGGCGAAACAACTATTATGAGACAAACTAAGAAAAATAAAATGGTGATTTAAACAGGTAAGAATCATGGGCATTAAGACAAACTTAAGAGAGAGCCATGGTTAAGAGCGGCTCAAACACACACAGGTTGTTAACAGACAGATAACCAACGTCCTGCCTTTGGGTTACTGTGATCTGATACCTTTGGCTGTGGACACCTGTTGTGTTACCGTCTCTTCTGTCCAGCTCTGATACTCGGCTGAAGTTGTGACAACCACAAAAGTGACACAAGTCAACACACGTGAGGCAAACAGTGGCATTGCACACTTTCACACAAAGTCACCGTCTTGTCGTCTTAAAGAATGTTAAGGTCCAGAGGTCCCTTAGAGAGAGCCTCTGTTTGGAATAACAAGTAACATGTATTTTTAGGAAGTCAATAACGACCACAAAGAGGCCCAAATGGACAACGAAAAGACAAAAAACTACTAAGACAGATACGACACACGGACAAATAGATGCCAAACTAGCTTGGTAAGATAAGCCTGATCTTGCGTGAGCTTCTCCCCTTGGAGAGTGGTTTAAGTCCAGACTGATCTCCGGAAGAGAAAACAAACAAAGGCGCTTGCAAAAATCAGGCTGATCTGACCATGGCTAATATAAAACCCTTATCAAGAAACATTAAAATGACCACAAACGGACGTAAAACAACCACAAAGGCTGCAGCATTGTAGTCTAGTGTCCATATAGCCTCCATTACTTATATTCTGCCCATGCAAAAGCAACAACAAAAGCCTAAATTTGACCTTCAGATCATTGTTTAGAAAGCCAATCATAGTTTACCTTTAAGAGTTTTAAAAGAAATTACAAAGAGCAACTTTAGTTTAAATATCTTAGTAAAACTCGGCTGATTTTTCCAGATCGACAAGACAAACAACTTTGATTGAGAAAAGGCGTCAAGACTTTGGGTTAGTACGTGTTCAATGGAGAGATGGAAGGTGGTAAAAATGTGAAGAAAGGGAAAAAAAAGATTGTCTTGCGTTGGACACAAACAAGAACATGTAAAATGATGACAAGGACAAAGACTTTCATATTAAAACCGCTTCACAAAGCAGAGATCAGTCAGACACGACACAATGACGTTAAGACAATGACAAAGAGGCAGATTTGGGTAAATTCACCATTTAAATTGTGTTTTTGAATTAACCAGGAACATCAATGACGTTATCTTAATTAAGGATAGATCCAGAGATATTTGCTGAATTTTTTACTTTTTTAAATGAATCTGGACTGCAGTATTATAAAACCATTGGGCTGTGAAGAATAAAATGTATAAATAAAGAATAATTTCAAATTTTCAAGAAAAATAACAACGTAACCTACAAAATGTCTTATAATCCCTGTTTAAATACTGAACATACATACATTCCCCGTCAGCAAAGATGAAAGATTTACAAGCTTGCTTTCATAAAAATAAAATCATCATCATCACAATTTCCTTTATTATTATTTATTTGTTCACTCTAGTTGTGAAGTGATCTAAAAAAGAAAATTACAAAATCTCGAGCTAAAATGCTAAAATGTTTTGACTGTTCAGTATTGCTGTGTTTTTCCCCAATCTGCTCAGAGGGTTTGATTATGATTATGATTATGATGGAAAAGATGAAGTTTTAATGAATGAAAGAGAAGAAATACAACATGTTGTACCTCTCTGCTCCACTTTCACTTCTTCTTCATAGTGATATGAATATTCGGCAGATTCTTGAGAAAACAAAAACGTTTCATTTGTTTTTCGTCGTTAAGAACAAAGACATAAAGAGTTTTCACTTCATGATGAGAGATATGGATTAGTCTTAACAGTCAGTGACGTGAGTGATTCCAACAGTAAAATGGATTCATTGTCATTTTATACTGTGAATGTTATTTAAATTAAATCGATAAGAAAAATGTTCTACTTAAAGGGACACTGTGTAATGTGACATAATCAAGAAAGTTCTAGAAAGTTCTAGAATGCAACGCTCCCTGGGTAACCCCAACCCTTTAGAATAATAACAGAAGCTACAGTGGCCTTCAAGGACAAGAACAATTCTAAACAATGCACCTGATGACATTCCAAAAACATGGATTCCTCCATTCGACTTACCCTCTCAATGTACAAAATGTAATATTAATATTTGTAATTCTCCGCTCAGGAGGATAATTCAGATTATTGGCAGAGGTAATTTTACACCAATGAGGACATATTTATGAATGAGGATATTGATTTAAGTTAATAAATTACTTAAAATGTTACACAGTGTCCCTTTAATGTTAATGTTTGGTTAATAATATTTTTGGTAAAAACCTTGGGGGATGGAGGATGTGAGCGGATGAGAGTAACAAACATATAAATACCTCTATGTTCAACCTCTTCCTTTAACTGATAGAATCCAGAAGATTCTTTAAAGGACAAAACACATCATTACGATGCTTAATATCGGTCAAAAAAAAATTGTTAAATTTTTACCAGCTACAAAAAGTTTTTCTCTTTTACATTTTTACATTTTAGCCAAAGTTTCATAAATATTCTCAAAGTAAATTCTTTGAAACTTTATGAAACCATAGGTGAAAGAGCTCCTGACCCAAAGTCTTACCTTGAATTGCCACTGATGAAGGCACTTCAGGTCCCTGTACTGAGGAGTCTGGCACATCTACGGAATATGAAATATGGTTCATATATCTATCAACTAGCAATGTTTACTTCATTTACAGGTGATACTCGTATTATTAGAATATCATGGAAAATTCATTGGAATTGAGGCAAGAATTCATTCAGAAGGGGCCCAAACCAAGTACTGAGTACATATGGATGATTATACTTTATAGAGGGCCGACATTTCTGTATTTAAAATCCCTTCTTTATTGATTTCATGTAATATTGAAATTTTCTGAGATTTTGAATTTGGGGTTTTCATAAGCTGTTAGCTATAATAATCAAAATTATAACAAATAAAGGCTTGAGATATCCCACTTTGCATGTAATTGGTCTATATAATATATTATTTTCACTTTTTAAGTTGAATTACTGAAATAAATGAACTTTTGCATGATATTCTAATTTTTTCGAGTTTCACCTGTATATATCTATCAACTATCAATCTTTACTTCATTTCCAGTAGCAACTGTTCTGTAATTAAAAGGTAACTGAACTTTTGGGAAATCCTCCTGTAAACCAGCGTTTGAGTTGTTGTTAGTATAAGATAAAGATGCCCCCCATTTCACTAAACAATGCTACCTTAGCATAACGCTGGATATGCTAACGCTAGTGTTTAGCCACCTATGTGATTGTTTGGCCAGTGTTATGGTACCAAAGCTAGAATTGATTAGACTTAACCTAATGCTAATTAACCTAAAACATCCTGTAACTACAGTCTGTTAGTAAATTGTGGATATGTAAACCAGGTTTGTACCTTGATGGTCAGTAGCTGAAAGCATAATATCGATTATGCTAGCATTTTTTTTTTAACACACACTTGTTAGCAGTTGCCCACACTCCACAGTCTCTATGCTAAGCTAACATGTCTACATAGATCTGCTCTTTGAATCTTATTGTACTGTGTATAACGACAATCAAAGCTTTCTATTATATTATATTTCTATTCTATTCTAGATCAATCTGAGGAAGTGGACTCTGGAAAACGATAGAAAACAAGAGGATTTCCTAAAGTGTTCGCGCTAGATTAAAGTGCTCTAGAAAATATAATACTCACCGAAGGGAACCATTGCTAATTCAATTTCTGTGAAAAGGAGGAAGAGTAAAGAATGTGTTAAAGACTGAAACAGACACAAGCTGCACAGAAGCTTAAAAGGTGTCGCCTGACTGGGAACTTTTACCTTTGCCAGACAAATAAAGCTCGGCTGTGCTCTTAGCCTCCCCTCTGGGCTCCAACCTCACAATGACTGAGTACACGCCTACACGGGATTATTAATGATAAACGTTTATATACACAAAAGTCACAAAAACAATGAGAGAGAGAGAAAAAATTGTGAAAAAATTGTGAAAAAAAAAAAATCTCTTTCAAACTTCAAAATGGCAGGCACACCTTCGTCTTCTGTGGTCACGTTTTTGATGACCATGAAATGTCTTCTGCCGTCGCTTGTGAAGTTGTACTTGGGGCACTCTCGCAGTTCCCAGGTGTCTTTGTACCACGAAACGATCGCGTTGTCGAAGGAAACCTCACACTCAAAGGTGGCCGACTGGCGCTCGTTCACTTCGACGTTGTGGATGCGTTTGGTGAAATGAATTTGTTCAGCTAAAAACAGATAGATAGACGTGAATGGGTAAAAAGGAGCTTGGTATCACAACTGGGATAATGTATGACATATACTTGAATGGTAGTTTTGGTTTAAATCGACACAACAGCCACATGGTTAGAAACAGTGGTGGACAGTAACTAGGGGATTTACGTGAGCACTGGACTTGAGTAGATTTTTTGAATAATTCTGCCTTCGGTGTATGAGTGTGTGTATGAATGGGGTAAGATATGTAAAGCGCTTTGGGGCTGAGAAAATCGTCTAGAAGGCGCTATATAAGTCAAGTCCATTTACCATAATTCTACTATACTTGAGTATCTGCTTCTTCTTTTTTTTAAACTTGCAGTACAGTGGACAATCTGCACCCATGACCATATCTCCAGCCAATTATCCGGATGTCAGAAATGAGGAATTACTCTCATGCTTTCAAATGTTAAGACTACTATTTTCACCGTTAACAAACTACTTCTCTGCTCTCAAGAACTCCAAAGCACATTGAGGTATATAAATGTTCTTCTGTCTCCAGATAAATATTTTAAATTAATTTTTTCAAATGTTGTCATGACCTTAAGTTTATGCAATGAACGATGACTAGGATGTGATTTTATAACATTATAATTTGAGCAAAATATGTGTCACTTCACTTCTCCATTTGATCCCCTTGTCTTGTTGGAACCAGAGTCCTACATTTATCCCTTGCCTATATCCAGCAGAAATCTACACTTTGTACTTTTGAATACTTAAAGCTCTAGTGCGTAACTTACTCATATAAATGAATGATGATACAAGCCATCGCTAAACGAGTTGAATTAACACATTTTATTAAGCCTATTATCAGCTCCACAAAACTCTCTCTGTATTTCTCAGTATGGCAGCGTTTACAAACTGGTGTCGCCGTCCCGAAACTGGTGCAGGAACTCAGAAAAAATCAGAAGAAATGTTTCAGTTGTTGATTCTACTGCTAAGAAAAAACCTGGACGTACAGCAGAAGGTATAAAATCCACTGAAGGCTTACCTAATGTGGATGCAACAATACAGTTGTTGTAATTACTCCGAATTCCTCATGGGGGTGACAGAAGTTACGCATTATAGCTTTAAGTATTTTTAAAAAGGAAAAACTCTACTTTAACTTGAGTAAAAATTAAGACTTGCCAACTGTCACTTATAGTTGAGTGACATTTGACCAGGAGTATCTATACTTTGACTTATAAGTACCGGGGTTGAGAAGTTTGTCCACCACTGGTTAGAAGATGATAAATGATGGGACGGGTTATGGTGACGGGTCGTGGATGGGATTCGATGGATTTGAGTCGTGATGAGACGAAAGAAGACAAAGGAAAGAGGAATGGAATGATAGATGGACGGATGGATGGACCTTTTTTTTTTTTTTTTTGGCAAGAAAATCCCGGAGACAAGAGAGGCATGAAGAATGTTAAGACAGAGGACAGAGGACAGATCCCACGGGAAAGAGAAAAAAAAGAGTGTGTACTAAAAAAAATCCCAAATCTCCAACGTTAGTCTGAGAGAGTTTGACATGTGGGGGGAGGGGGGGGGGGGTGAAGTCGGAAGAGGTTAGTAAACGGACAGATCATCTAGAGAAGGCTGGAGCTTTGTTTTCCAGGGTTACAAACCTTCTACCCAGAGGTCGGCAGAGGACTCCAGATGTTGGTATCTGCAGGAGTATCGCCCCTGGTCTTCAGGCTTTACGTCCCTGATCAGAAGCTTGTGGACCTTGTGTTTGACCTCGGACGTGAACCTGCCTTTCATCTCTAAGCGCTGGCCGTTTTTATACCACTGAGCTTCTACATTTGGGACGGACAACTGACAAGACAGAGAACACGCCTGGCCTTCCTTACCCGATGTGTCCTGCAAATGCTTCTCAACTTCCGCCTCTGGAAGACAAAAAAAAAACACAAAAAGAAGGAAATTTAGAATAGAATAGAATAGAATGTATTTATTGCCATTTGCACAGGTACAAGTACAAGTGCATTGGGATTCTTGTGCGAATCTCCCTGAGTCAGCTTCAATAAAAACAATTTTATATATAAATAACATTATAACAGGAAAATTCAAAAAAGAAAAAAGAAATTTAGAATCTGGTAGATGGAAGAATCGCTGGGCATCACAAAATCGTTTTTAAGACATTACCGAAATTATTTAATGTAATTCTCAAACTATTGTGCACGTAAGACCAGTGATATGCAAGGTCAATCTAGTGGGAGGAGGAATCTCAGGAATATATTTTCTGAATCAAAGAAATTAAAATGAAAATACTCAAAAAGATCACAACACACACACACTGTAACACACACACACACACACACACACACACAAACTGTAACACAAACACACACACACACACAAGCATCAAATCTTTATCAATTTCTATCATTCGCAATCGTACACATCAACAAATTTCCTGTTAACAACCAACAACAACAGACTGTTTACTTATAAACACACACACACTGCTACACACACACACACACACACACACACACTGCTACACACACACACACACACACAAACACACACACACACACACACACACACACATACACACTGCTACACACACACACCCCCCACCTCCCCCTCCCCCCCTCCACACACACAGTATAACACGAGCCCACTAAGTTGTACAGCTGCATCGTTACTGACCCATGATGGTGAGTTTGGCGCTGGAGATGTGCGGCCCACAGACCACTCGGTAGTTGCCCTGGTCGGACGCCTGGCACTCTTTGATCTTGAGAATGTGGCGATCGCCGCTGACGCTGATGTCATACTTGTTGCCCGAGTCCAGTTTCTGTGTTCCCTTGTACCAGGAAAGACTGATCTCCGGGTAGTTGATCTTCACGTTGCACTCGAACACCGCCTCATTTTTCACGAAGATGGACTGATCGGCGATGTCCATTACAACGGTAACAGGCTGTAGGAGCAACAGGAGCATACAAGGCAAGTTTATTTATTTATTTATTTTTATAAAGATATTTTTTGGGCATTTTTATGCTTTATTGATAGTGTAGAGACAGAGGTGAAATGGGGCAGAGAGGGGAGTGACATGCAGAGAACGACCGCGGGCCGGAATCGAACCCGGGTCTGCTGCTGGGCCCGGCCCGGGAGGGGGACGCCTTACCGACTGAGCTAAAGGCGCCCCCGGCAAGTTTATTTCTTTAGCACAATTCAGACCAATTCAAGGCCATTCAAAGTGCTTTACAGGGGGGCAAGATTAAAATTCATAATACACATTAGAAAAGCGAGTGAATAGAAATAAAACATTTAAAAGCGATTGAATAGAAATAGAGCATTTAAATTAAAATTAAAATTACAGGTTGAAATGGAAACAGAAAAGTCTTCAGACTCGATTTATACAGTTACGAGGGTGAATGAACTGTCTCACACAGACACACTTTGGCAGACAGACAGACAGACAGACAGACAGACAGACAGACAGACAGACAGACAGACAGACAGACAGACATCCTGACCTCAGTGCGCTCCATTCTCTTCTGCAGGTCGGCCACCAGTCGGGCCATGTCTTCATCCGACTCTCTGTCTCCACGTTCCATTTCCTGTGACAACAATGACATCATCATTAAGCGCAATGTCTTCAAACCTCAAACACACGCACACATTAAAAACACACACAGACACACGCACACACGAGCAAATGCACACACACACACATAGTCTCACACACACACACGCATACACACACACCAGACCATCCGACTGTGTAGCACAGCGTTTTATTTTATTTTATTTTTATTCACACATCATCATCATCATGATATCGTTGAGAGATAATTTTATGATACGCTTTATAACAATGCAGGACGTGTGAAATGGTGAACCCCAAATAAGCTTCTAAGAGCTTATCGGAGGGGACACAACAAAGTTTAACCTATAACGAGAATAAACAAGACATTAAAACACAATTCACGATATAGACACAATACAGCTGTGTGTGTGTGTGTGTGTGTGTGTGTGTGAGTGTGTGTGTGTGTGTGTGTGTGTGTGTGTGTGTGTGTGTGTGTGTGTGTGTGTGTGTGTGTGTGTGTGTGTGTGTGTGTGTGCATGTGTGTGAGAGTGTGTGTGTGTGAGAGTGTGTGTGTGAGAGAGTGTGTGTGTGTGTGTGAGAGTGTGAGAGTGTGTGTGTGAGTGTGTGGTGTGTGTGTGAGAGTGTTTGTGTGTTTGAGTGTGTGTGTGTGTGTGTGTGTGTGTGTGTGTGTGTGTGTGTGTGTGTGTGGTGTGTGTGTGTGTGTGTGTGTGTGTGTGTGTGTGTGTGTGTGAGAGAGTAATAATAATGAACAAGTCATTACCGGTCTTCCACTTTCTTCAGCCTTCTCCTTCTTGAGCTGCTCGATGGCCTGCAGCAGGCCGCGGTAGTCGGTGATGCCGTACATTCGGGCGTATTTCTCGTATTCTTTGGGGTCAACGTTCCTCAACAACTCCACGATGTCGATGTCCTTCTCCTCCTGAGGACTCTTCTGCTTCGACGGGGTCCTGACAAACACAAGGTTCAAAGACAGGTTTACTCCACGGGCCAGATTGATTCTCCAATGTGTTTGTAGGGCTGGCCCGAATTATTCGAATACTCGTTCGGAAAATTAGTATTCGGAGCTTAAATTAGTATTCGGAGCTACGTTTTTTTTTTTTTTTTTTTTTCAACATTTTTTTTTGCAAGAAGCTAGTACTGCAATATAATGTCATCAAATAATTTTATATTTGGATATAAAAGTTAGTAATATTGTAGTAGTAGTAGTAGTAGTATTGCTCATTTAGGAGGACATTACATCACTAAGTGTCATAGTGCATCCATTACTTCACCTACGAGCGCGTAAATCTTCAACAAAATATGCAGATACTGTCAAAATCGGTTCCAGGGAGTATATAGGGATTATTAACGTTTTTTTTTTTTTTGATGGTGTGTTTTTCTGGAACGAATATTCGAATATTCGCTCGGAAAAAACAACAAATATTCGAAGCCTGAAAAATGGCATTCGGGCCAGCCCTATGTGTTTGTAAAGGGGTCTCATAACATATCTTAAAGAGTTGAAATTCAGCTCCCCTAAGAAAATCCATGAGAGCTGCTGAAAGTTGGGGTACTACTATATAGTCCATGGGCCAGACCAGATATCGATACCATCTGGGTGGGCAAATTCTACTCGTGATATTTTGTATCCTATACATCCCTAGAAGAGGTTTTGATGTGATAGAACTTTTATATTGGTAGCTTTTTAGTGGTTGATTACTTACATTAAAACAATAAAAAAAATTATATTACAAACATTTTTACTGAGAAGATTTTGGATAGAGCCTTTTTTTTATTTCATAAATCAATCCTTATACAACTATGAATGCAGTTGAACTACCGGAAAGCTCCTGCAAAATTGCTATTTTCATTACTTGGAGTTCACTACTGCACAACGCTGCTTATTGGAATTCGCTTTGGATCAAAGCTAAAAGTAATTTAATGTGTATTGTGATGCAAAAAATAAAAATTAAAAATTAAACTCACTTCTTCAGTTTTGCGCGCAGGTCTCCCTCGAGCATCGTTTCTTTCTTCTCGTCGACGTGCATCTCCGTGTTGCACTCGATCTCTCCGTGTTTGTTCGTAGCCACACACCTAAATCAAATCAAATCAGTTTTATTTGTACAGCCCAAAATCACAAATACATTTGTCTCAGTGGGCTTTACATTTCATACAATATGATATATGATACAATATGATACAATATGACACCCTGCTGAGAAAAAACTCCCAGTAAAAACCCTTTACCGGGAATAAAAAAAATTGAAGAAATCTCAGGGAGAGTCGACAGAGTAAGGGATCCCTCTCCCAGGACGGACATACTGCAATAGATGTCATAAGTAGAGAAAAATCACGAAGGAATTTGATCATAAACACCTGTACTGGCCCGAGTCAGACTTGGTCACTTCCTTGATCTCTAGTTTGGCGTCTTGTCCCTTCTGCACCATGGAGATCCGCCCGCCGTGTGTGAGCTGTCTCCATTTCCCCTTCATCCACTTCACAGAGGGGATCGGGTCGCCTCCCACTTTGGCAATGAACGTAGCGGTTCCCTCTGAAAGGTAGCAACAAGTGAGGAGTTAGGACAAACCTACAATAGCAATGTTATTTCAAGCACTGGTCAATTTAGGGATTTTTGTCTATTTATCTTCCATAACATGTCTTCTTTCATACTAGTAGAAATCAAAAGGTCCAACATGTGTACTGGAGTTTTGTAGCTGTTCCCCACTTAAGGTAGCAATACGTTTGGAGTTAGGACAACACTAAAGCAAAACTATGGAATGTTAATTCAAGCACTGATCATTTTTGAGATTTTTGTCTATTTATCTTCCATAACATGTCTTCTTTCATACTAGTTTAAATCAAAGGTCCAACATTTACATTTAGGTGTTTATTTGATTAAACTGTGTCTGTTTGCGTCTGTATATTTAACTAACTTTAATCAATATCATATTTTTTTTCTGAACCAAAATAATCGAAAATGCTAAAGCACTTACATCAACTAAACTTTCCATAATCATTCTTAGCACTATTCTGAAGGTTATTACAGAAGGATTTGTTCATATGTTGTACATTTTCTCTTTAAAAGGCTGAAAATGCACCTTTAAGACCTGGACATAGTATTTCATTGTAGGTTGAAAAAACAGAACCAATGTCTCATTGTAGGTTGTGTGTGTGTGTGTGTGTGTGTGTGTGTGTGTGTGTGTGTGTGTGTGTGTGTGTGTGTGTGTGTGGTGTGTGTGTGTGTGTTGTGTGTGTGTGTGTGTGTGTGTGTGTGTGTGTGTGTGTGTGTGTGTCTGTCTGTCTGTCTGCCTGTCTGTCTGTCTGTCTGTCTGTCTGTCTTACTCTCAGTGACGTGTGCAGTCTTTGGCTCCTCGATGAAGAACAGGTTTTCCAGTTTCTTGGTTGGTGCGGCTGCTGGCGCTTCAGCTGGGGCGGGAGCTGCTCCTGCTTTCTCTGCAACACAGCCACACATCGCTACATTAACACAACGTTATCATCATTCATTTATTCTGTTATAACACACTGAAATGCTAGTGACAGCTGGGTAGAAAGCCAATTGTTTTCTTAAATGAAATTAACTCGCACACTTTTTCAGTTGTGTGTATGTGTTCTTTAAAAAATAAAATACCCCAAAAAGTATTAAAAAGAAAAATATTGGCTTGGTATGTTTCCACGGTTTGTACTTTTTGAATACATTTTTAAACTTAAATGTTTTAAATTTATCTTAATAAAAATAATTCAATTATTATTATTTTTTTCATACCTTTGATGGTGACCTTGGCCTTGCAGAACTCGCTGCCGGCCTCGTTTGTGGCTTTGCAGAGATAGTCTCCTGCGTCGTGCCTTGATGCGGTGCTGATGTCCAGGCAGGCTGTGCCCTCTGAGAAGGTCATTCTGCTGCTGCCGCCGGACGTCAGGTCCTTTCTGTCCTTCATCCACTGGATCTTCAGCGGAGTGGAACCCACAACGTGACACCTGAGGCTCAGCTTATCACCTTCGTCCACCGTGAGCGCCTTGAGAGGCACGTCAAACACTGGAGGCTTTCTCGATTCTAAAAAAGGAGATATAGGGGTTTTACTAGGTGTTGGAGCCATTATACTACTCCTTTTGTTTGTTTTATTAGGTGACCTGTAGTTATGTATTTAACCACTGGGTAGAGCTTTTGAGTAATCAGGGAATGAATAGGAGTTATAAGGGGTAAAAAAAAAACAGTGAAACTCACCCCATCTGGGTAATAAAGTGCTCTAACCCAAATCATATTGATTAACCGTTTCACCCACAGTGGTCTAAAAGATGAAATAGGAAATTTTATATGTTTAATAAAATCTTTTTTTTTTTCATGCATAGAGAAGAATAAATCCTGATTGAGTTTGTGGTTATTCATCCATGAAACAGAAAATAAAAAGAGTTTTCTGCCATTTAGGCCAATTTAGGGATGAAACATCTAAATGAAAGTCACAGTTTGCCTTGGGGAGGGGGTTTACGATCTTACCTTAGACCCTTGATTTGGTTAAAGACAAAGAAATGTTAGAAACCTAAAGACAGAGAGGAGGGACCCCTCTTACGGACAGACAGACAGGATTGAGATATTATATTAAGTTAAGTTAAGATAAGTTTTTCTTAATTAGTCAATTTACACTCCAGAGGGGGTCCTCACACAGGGTCAGCCATAGTACAGCGCCCCTGGAGCAGTTTGGGGTTAAGTGTCTTGCTCAAGGACACAATGGTAGAGATGGTGGGCATCGTAGATGTAATAGCAGCCACCACTAGTTTAACTACTAACACCCTCCTGTCCGGTGCTGGGGATCTAACCAGAGACCTCATGGTTACTGGGAGGAGGAACCAGAGACCTCATGGTTACTGGGAGGAGGAACCAGAGACCTCATGGTTACTGGGAGGAGGAACCAGAGACCTCATGGTTACTGGGAGGAGGAACCAGAGACCTCATAGTTACTGGGAGGAGGAACCAGAGACCTCATGGTTACTGGGAGGAGGAACCAGAGACCTCGTGGTTACTGGGAGGAGGGACCTCTCACACTCTAGACCATCCTACCACCCGTATAGTGTGAACAGAAAAGAGCAGACAGTCAAACCCACCTGTGATTCCCACAGTGACGTCACATGAGATCTGTCCGGCCTCGTTCGAAGCCTTGCACGAGTATCTCCCGCTGTCCTTCAGCTGGCTGCTCTTAATCACCAGCACGGCCACATTGCTCTTAAAGCTGACGTCATATTTATCCGAGGTGTGGATCTCTGTGCTGTCTTTGAACCAGCTGACAGACATGGGCTGTGAGCCGGACACCCTGCCCTCAATCTTCACCCGGGTTACCTTCCATATCCTCAATGTTCTCAGAAGGCTTCTTGGTGAACACAGGAGGGTTTTTACGCTCTGGAAAAACACAACGAGGAAAGAAGAGGAAAGAGATTTGAGGAGAGGAAGGTTGGTTAGTTCACACAAAGAATCGCTCCTTTCAAAGAGCGACAAGAGTTTAATACAAATGTTAATGACCAAGGTAATGAAATGTTTTAAAAGTTACTGTCTGAAGTAGCTGGAAGAAATTCAGTGTTAAAGGTGGAGTCAGTGATTCTGGAGAACGCTTGTTGTCAAAATTACTTCTTGTCAAAAATCAGTGAATATCTCCTCACGATACGCTACCTGTCCATACTGCTAATAATATATAAAGAATGGATTTCTTTTCAGCTCACATACAGTAGTACAGTACTTTTTTTATTTTTTTATTTATTTATTTATTTTATTTTTTAGGGTGACTTTTTACCATCGGTCTAGGGACTGCAGATGAAAAATAGCCTTCTGGCTAATTCTGGCATATTGACAGAAATGTTTGATAATATGCACTGTCCCTGTATTAAATAAATAAATTAAAAAAAAAAAAAAAAAAAAGTACAGACATGAGGAGATATTCACTGATTTTTGACAAAAAGTGATTTTGACAACAAGCGTTCTCCAGAATCACTGACTACACCTTTGTGGTTACAACTATAACTCATGTATCTTTCTAACTCATAACATAATGTATTTAATATGTGGATGCTGAATCATTTTATTCAACACTTCATGTAATATTGCTATCTTGCTGCTTTTTCCTTACGATTTATTTTACTATCCATTTATGTTCACTTAGCTCTATATAATTTTCTCATAACAATCTGTGATAAATTTAAAAGAGTGTTAACAGTGTTAATGAAGAGTGGGCCCAGTTTGGGATGCCGTGGCCCAGGGGTTAAAATACCTTTCACAGTGATATCAGCCGAACAAGAGTCTTTGCCCATGTCGTTAGAAACATGGCAGAAGTATTTTCCAGTGTCGGCTTTGTCTGCCTTCAGTACGGTGAGGTGGGGAGTGTTATCCACACAGCTCATCTTATAGTTGCCCCCAGTGCGAATGTCTTTATGATCTTTGGACCATGTGACTTTAATGGGGGCAGAGCCTGTCATGTGACATTCCAGCTCAATGCAGTCGCCCACCGTCAGCTGCTGTGGTGACATTTTCCTGTCAAATACTGGGGCGTATCTGGGTTCTGCAGGGGTCCGTGAAGAAGATAAGACAACAAACAACATATATTTGGATTATTTGGACAGAAGCTTTGTTAACATCATAATTCACACATCACACCAAGAAAAAACACTGTGGATTTAGTAGCAGCCACCACTAGTTTTACTACTAAAACCCTCCTGTTCGGTGCTGGGGATCCAACCAGAGACCTCATGGTTACTGGGAGGAACCAGAGACCTCATGGTTACTGGGAGGAGGAACCAGAGACCTCATGGTTACTGGGAGGAGGAACCAGAGACCTCATGGTTACTGGGAGGAGGAACCAGAGACCTCATGGTTACTGGGAGGAGGAACCAGAGACCTCATGGTTACTAGGAGGAGGAACCAGAGACCTCATGGTTACTGGGAGGAACCAGAGACCTCATGGTTACTGGGGGAGGAACCAGAGACCTCATGGTTACTGAGAGGAGGAACCAGATACCTCATGGTTACTGGGAGGAACCTCATGGTTACTGGGAGGAGGAACCAGAGACCTCATGGTTACTGGGAGGAACCTCATGTTTACTGGGAGGAACCTAGATAACTCTAGGACATCCTACTACCCGTATAGTGAGAACAGAGAAGACAGACAGACAGTCAACCAAGAAAAACCAAGAGTTACCCAACCTCCGGGTAAGGACCTCACCTGGGTTAGAATGAAAAAGTTAGGAAAACTCAAACTTTCAAGGCGACTGTCTACTGCACTAGATTCTGTAAATAACTTTGCGAGTTGTGAATGTTTGTGGAGACTACTATGTGGCACACTAGTTATAATTGTTTATAGAATTATAGTAAAGAAAGTTACATTTAGTGTGAAATGTTGTTTTTGAACTACACTACTACAGGAAAACTCAAACTGTCAAGCCAACTGTCTGCACTAGAGGTTTATTTTTTAGGCTTAAACTAAATAATCTTAAATTCTAAAGGCCGAATTAATGTGAAAGATGTTTTTCTACTAATGCTAAGATGGGGGAGAAGCACTATAAGGACATAGTCATTTTGAAAAGTTTATAGAAATACAGCAAAGAAAGTGTAGAGACAGAGTTGAAATGGGGCAGAGAGGGGAGTGACATGCAGAGAACGACGCGGGCTGGAATCGAACCGGGTCCGCTGCTGGCCGAGGCCCACCAACTGAGCTAAGGGCGCCCCCCATAAACCTACATTTTTCAATCAAAACCCTAAATGTTAAATCCATCTTTCGGTACAGACCTTGCAGAGTGAGCTTGGCCTGCATGAAGCTGAGCCCACGCTGTTGGTGGCAGAGCAGGCGTACTCTCCAGAATGCTTCATCTCTCCGCGGGCGATCTCTAGCACCGCTGTGTTATCGTCGTATTGCATTGAGAATTCATTTCCTTGTTTCAAAGGCTCGCCATCTCTGAGCCATGACACATCGATAGGGGCGGAGCCAGCCACACGGCACTCAAACCTGATTGGCTGGCCCTCGGTCTGCGTCAGGCTGGTGATTTTCTTGGGGAAAGATGGCGGCGTTTTGGCCTCTGGAGAAGGAAAAAAAATAGACAATGAACAAAAGTTTTATAGGAGTGTGTGAAGGAATTTATGAATGTAACTAAGAACATTTACCCAAGACAAGTAAGTGAACTACAACTTGAGGTACTTTAATTAAAGGTACAGTGTGTGATAGTGGTGTATTTAGCATCATCTAGTGGCGAGATTCTAGACTGCACTTTCAGAGAATTTACCAAGAACAGAAGCTAGTTACTAAAGATGGCATCATCCACCACTGCCTCAAGTGTTGTAGATGTATTTAGTTATTTATTCTGAAGTACTTCTTCTTGGTCTTCCAACCAGACCTACTTTATCCCAAGATTCATATTATTTGTAAAAAGTAAGAAGACCGTATTGTTACTAAAAATATTGATTTTGAAGATTAAAATGAGCTTTTCCAGGACACAGAGTTTGGAAATCAGGTGGATAGATAGATAGATAGATAGATAGATAGATAGATAGATAGATAGATAGATAGATAGATAGATAGATAGATAGATGGATGGATGGATGGATGGATGATGGATGGATGGATGGATGTGGATGATGGATGGATGGATGGATGGATGGATGGATGGATGGATGGATGGATGGATGGATGGATGGATGGATGGATGGATGGATGGATGGATGGAGGATGGATGGATGGATGGATGGATGGATGGATGGATGGATGGATGGATGGATGGATGGATGGATGGATGGATGGATGGATGGATGGATGGATGGATGGATGGATGGATGGATGGATGGATGGATGGATGGATGGATGGATGATGATGATAGATAGATAGATGATAGATAGATAGATAGATAGATAGATAGATGATAGATAGATAGATAGATAGATAGATAGATAGATAGATAGATAGATAGATAGATAGATAGATAGATAGATAGATAGATAGATAGATAGATAGATAGATAGATAGAAGATGATAGATAGGATGATGATGGATGGATGGATGGATGGATGGATGATGGATGGATGGATGGATGGATGGATAGATAGATAGATAGATAGATAGATAGATAGATAGATAGATAGATAGATAGATAGATAGATAGATAGATAGATGATAGATAGATAGATAGATAGATAGATAGATAGATGGATAGATAGATAGATAGATAGATAGATGATAAAGAAAGGAAATTCATAGTTTACCGAGCACATTGAGTCTGCATGTGGAGGAGGCTGAGCCTATGCGGTTCTCGGCCTTGCAGCTGTACTCTCCGATGTCGGCCTTGGTGGCTTTGCTGAGCTTCAGAGCGGCCACGCCCTTTGAGAACTCCAGTTTGCATGTGGGGCTGGAGCGCACTTTACCGTCAGCCTTGAACCAGGAGACCTTGATCTCCTGTGTTCCCGCCACCTGGCACTTCAGACACACGGCGTCTCCTGAAGTCACTTCCATGGCCTCAAGGGGCTCCACAAAGTATGGTGGCTCTGCAGGGACAAAAGCAAATGTTTTTTTTTTAAAGTGGACACTGTGTAACATTTTAAGTAATTTATTCGCTAAAATCAATATCCTCATTCATAAATATGTCCTCATTGGTGTAAAATCACCTCTGCCAATAATCTGAATGATCCTCCTGAGCGGGGAATTACAAATATTAAATTACATTTTGTACATTGAGCAGGAGGTCTTATGGAGGAATCCATGTTGGTTGGAATGTCATAAGGTGCATTGTTTAGATGATGTCATATTACACAATGCCCCTTTAAAGATAATTTTTTGGGCATTTTTTTTTTTGCTTTATTAGACCGATTGGAGAGACAGAGTTGAGATGGGGTAAAGAGGAGAGGACATGCAGAGAACTGGGATTCCTAAGGAAAACATCTGTGTGAAAGCCTGACCTCTGCTGGTCAAATGTCGGTACTGCAGAGATGGTATTACGCCATATTCTTACTGACAGCTTTTTTTTGTTTAAGGTTGTAAAGCAGTCTTACAGAGCTTATAATCAAAAGTCACGGCAGGGAAAAAACATTTTCATTTTCAGAAAAATATAGAGATTTCTGTCTATTTTGCTTCCATAACATGACTTCTTTCATACTTTAAAAAACAGATAATGTAATTCTTAGGATATGCTCATTGAGTTCAGGTTTCATATTGATGTTATTGTACACAGTAATGCATTTCCAGGGATTCCACAAAGTACGGAGGCTCTGGAGGGACCAACACAAGCTGTTTCGACATCTGTGTGAAACCTGGCATCTGCTGGTCAGAGCAGGTACTGCAGAGACTCTGTGGAGGTTTTCTTAGGTTATTAAATCCACTGACTTCGATTTATAAACGAAAAAAAAAGGCTGAATCCAAAATCTGTTATTTAAAATCTTTGGACTCTAATATGTTATAAAAATATATGTTATTGAATTCTGGCTTCATCCAACACCTTGACAACTTCCATGATATTCTGTTTTGTGCTTTGTAAAGTGTAAAGTGAAAAGTAAAATGGTGAACTATTGTATGAAAACAAAATTAAAATCCACAGTCCACAGAACTTGAAAACTAATATATTAATATGTATTTTATTTTTAAATTATTATTATATCATTAATAAGGAAGCCAATAGTCATTATAGATATAAATCAGGGAAAGGTGAGATTAAATAGTTTTCTTCTTCTCACCCTTTTCGAACAGGTAAAGCAAGTGTAAGACAGTTTATTTTCATTTGTGGTCTTTCATTTGTGTGTAAATATTACTTTATTGTAACTGTCCACTTGTTTCATTTATTATTGTTTTATTATTGTTTTTCATTTTTCATTATTTACTTGTTCGAAATAAAAACATTTCAATTCAATTCAATTAACTAATTAAAAAACGTTTAATGAGCTCACCGAGGATGGACACAGTTGCTTCACACGTGTCCTTCCCGGCATCGTTGAAGACTTTGCAGGAGTATTTCCCGCCGGCGTCTTTATCGTCTGTGCTCAGACACTCCATGATGCAGGAGCTCTCCGTGGTGGTGAAGTTATATTTGTAGGAAGCAAAGATCTCCTGTCCGTCTTTGAACCAGTTCACGGTGATTTTAGGAGTTCCGGTGTAGGCGCACTCCAGGGTCAACGGTTTGCCCTTCTCCACAGTCACGTCCTTCAGTTTCTTAGAGAAAGCTGCTGGTTCTGGAAAGCAAAGTCAGACACAATGTTTAGTTTATTTAAAGGACGGGACAATACCACTGTTTTTCAAAATCAGGATCGTGAGGAGATATTCACTGATTTAAAAAATAAATAAAAACAACATTTAACAACAAGCGTTCTCCAGAATACCTGACTCTGTATTTAAATACATATATAATATATATATATTATAATAATAATGCTTAAATAAATAAAATTCCAAAAGGCTCAAGGGGTTCACATACTTTCAAGCAGCACTGTAATGTACAGGTGATACTCATATTATTAGAATATCATGGAAAATTAATTGAATTGAGGCAAGAATTCATGCAAAAGGGGCCCAAACCAAGTACTGAGTACATATGGATGATTATACTTCATAGAGGGCCGACATTTCTGTATTTAAAATCCCTTTTTTATCGATTTCATGTCATTTTCAAATTTTCTGAGATTTTGAATTTGGGGTTTTCATAAGCTGTAAGCCATAATAACCAAAATGATAACAAATAAAGGCTTGAAATATCTCACTTTGCATGTATGAGTCTATATAATATATAGTTTCACCTTATAAGTTGAATTACTGAAATAAATGAACTTTTGCACGATATTCAAATTTTTCGAGTTTCACCTGTACTGTATAATAGAGCCCGGAGAGAGAGAGAGAGAGAGAGAGAGAGAGAGAGAGAGAGAGAGAGAGAGAGAGAGAGAGAGAGAGAGAGAGAGAGAGAGAGACTGTATAATCGAGCCTGGACTCACCTTTGACAGAGAGGTTGACTGGGCAGCTCTCCTTGCCAGCGTCGTTAATGATCTGACATGTGTATTCTCCGGCGTATGAAACGTCCACGTTGGAAAGCTCCAGAATGACCTGGTTGTCTTTCAGCGAGAAGTTACAGCCCTGACCGATTGGATCTCCTTAGTTCCCTGAACCACTTGAGTTTGAGAGGAGCGCTTCCTTTCACCATGGCTGAGAAAGTAACGTTAGAACCGGGCATGGCTTCAACCGGCTGGGGTGGCACCACGAAGCATGGAGGCTCTGGAAACAAATATTTATTTATGTATTTATTTATTTTATTTCATGACATATCAAAAAACAATACAAAACTAAATGAAAAGCATAAAAATACAAAAAACAATTTATGTTTAAATGACTTCACAAAAATAAAAATAAATAAAACAAAACAAATTATCAAAATAGAATTTGAGTATTTCACTTTTTAAGGGGACTAGAAACACTAATAAGAGTTGAATTCTTACCTTTTATTTACTGCTTTCGAAGAAAAATTAAGAGAAAGTTTCAAATGTTTCTTTAATCTGCTATTTTTACATTAAAGTGTCTACAAGGAGCTTCTAGTTGTCGTTAATTCTAGTGCCCCCTTTGGCCAAAAAGCGGTAGTGTTTTATGACACCTGTGCCCCTGTCCCAAAGATCCTCCCTCAAGGGTTAGGGTTACACACTGCAGTCTGTTGATTGGCGGAAGGGGTTGATACTGCATATTGCATATTGCACATATTGTAAAATATTTTCATTTCGTTCATTACATTGCACATTTCAAGTTAATTTATCTACTTTTTACTTTTTATTCTGTTATATATATACAATTTTTTATGTTGTACCCTTTTTGCACTATTTAGTGTTTAGAATCTATTTAATGTAAATATTGTTTATCTTCATCTTATTCTACATTATTTTATTATTATTGTTGTTCATATTGCACCGTGGGTCAGAGACAAAAGGCATTTCGATCCATATGTGTGCCTGCATATTTTAAGTATTGACAATAAAGTTCGACTTGACTTGCTTTCCCATTTCAGCAGTGCTACCAGTCTGTGGGTGATGAGGCGCCCTCTGGTGTTAAAGTGTGGGAATGTATTTGACCTTTGAATGTAGCCTAACGTTGCTCAATTTGTAGCCTTATAAATGTTATTAATAAAAATAGTGGACTCGAATGCCTAGTGCGAGTGCTCCCAAAAGTGCTGTAAAGGAAATGATAAAACTTCCACCTTGACATTATTGTGTTAAAGGCCTACTTCACCGGTGGGAATATTAAGGTGCATAGGATACTATACTACATAGGATCTCAGAATTCAATACACCTTCATATTCCCACTGGTGAAGTAGGCCTTTAATATAAAACAAAACGCTAGTCATCTTTTCTCTGACCTTTCACGACCATGGCGGCGGATGTTTCACTGGAGCCGGCCTTGTTGACGGCATTGCATTTATACACTCCAGAGTCGGTCAGTTTCAGCGTGGGCACTTTGAGCGTGCACTGGTTGTCGGCGAATGAGATCTCGTAGTTTGGTCCGCTGTGAATCTCTTGGCCGTCGTGATACCAGGAGATGGTGAACGGTGGGGAGCCAGAGACTTTGCACTCCAGCTCTCCGGCCTTTCCGACAACTGTGTGGCAATCCTTCAGTTTCCTTGTGAATGTTGGAGGAATTACCTTATCTGTTGGCGGGGGGGAAATAAGGCGTAAGTAGGGCAACCGGACAACTCAAAACTATGGATGTGTTGTTATGAACAGGGCTGGGTAAGAAGGCACCTAGAGAAGCAGCTTTTAGTTGTTATGCACCAAATCTCTGGAATAAACTCCCAGAGAACTTGAGGTCTGCTGTAACTCTCAGCTCTTTTAAATCAAATCTGAAGACTTTTCTGTTTTTCCATTTTAACCTGTAATTTCTATTTTATTTAAATGTTCTATTTCTATTTATTCGCTTTTAAATGTTTTATTCATTCACTTTTCTAATGTGTATTATGTATTCTAATCTTGCCCTTGTAAAGCACTTTGAATGGCCTTGTGTCTGAATTGTGCTATAGAAATCAACTTGCCTTGCCTAGATGCTCTGTTGTGTAGTAGTGAATTCCATGTTAAGACACTGGTAGTTGTAACTCCATTTTGCAGTAGCTTTCTAGAAGTTCAACTACCTTCATATTTGCAAAGTGATTCAAGTAGGTAAATTACTTGTTACATTTTTTTTTGTGGTGGCAATAAACTCAGCGGGTCAGTCCATCTATCTATCTATCTATCTATCTATCTATCTATCTATCTATCTATCTATCTATCTATCTATCTATCTATCCATCTATCTATCTATCTATCTATCTATCTATCTATCTATCTATCTATCTATCTATCTATCTACAGTATCTATCTATCTATCTATCCATCCATCCATCCATCCATCCATCCATCTATCTATCTATCTATCTATCCATCTGATGTCCAAACTCAAAAACTTCAAAATCAATATTTTTAGTAACAATACGGTCTTCTTACTTTTGACAAATAATATGAATCTATTTATCTAAAATAAAAATAAAGGTGTTGTAGATTTTGTTTTGGTTCCAAATCCCAGTTATCATATTGGCCATTTCTCGGCCATCTTTCACAATACCCAGCCCTAAAAAAAATTCTCTAACACTCTAAATCAGTGAGCTGGGACCAACCTAAGACAGTGAGGTTGATTTTACTCAGGTCTTTTCCCACTTGGTTCATAACCTCGAACGTGTATTCCCCAGAATCCACCTTCTCGGCGGACAGAACGTTCAGGCTAGAAATCATCCTAGAGAAGGAAATCTTGTATTTTCTGCCAGTGGCGAGTTCAACGCCATCTTTGAACCACTTGGGTGTCAGCTCCGGCGTCCCGCACACTTTGACCTCTAGGGCGGCGATGTCACCCGCAGCCACGCTCAGCGAGTCTGGTTTGTCCAGAATCATTGCTGGTTCTGGAACCGAGAGAAAAAAAGGTTCCATACAGGTACATACAAAACACAAAACAAACAAAAACAAGTATAAAGTGTCATAAAGAATATACAGCTCCGGAAAAAAAATGAAGAGACCACTCCAAATGTTCAGTGTCTCTCGTTTTACTATTTATAGGCATATGTTTGAGTAGAATGAACATTTTGATTTTATAATATAAGCTACTGACAACATTTCTACCAAATTCACAATAAAAAATATTGTCATTAAGAGCATTTTCAATAAGTAATGTAGAGATGAAGATTTAAGAAAAATCCAGACTGGTCTCTTATTTTTATCCAGGGCTGTATATTAATAAATGAATAGTCCGTGTTCGAAAAAGAGCGGGAAGAAGCCACAGCTTATTACTTCCCGCCTCTTATTCAACTGCTTATAATAGTAACACTTTACAATAAGGGTTCTTTAATTAACTGTTTGTTAATGGTTTGTTGATGCTTAATAAGGATTAACTACCTGATTAATTAAGGCTTACTTAAGCATTAATTAACTAAGCATGGCTAAAGCTTAACCAAGCATTTACCAAACGTTAATATTAAGCATTAACAGTTAGTTAAAGGTGCTCTGAGGAACTTTAAGCTTCTGTTCATTCTAGCGCCCCCTTTGGACAAAAGCGGTAGTGTTTTTACTACGCCAGCTATAGTTCCAGGGTGAGCGTATACCCATGGCAAAGGCATGAAGAAAAACTATATAAAAATAGCATTCTTTGCACTGATGATCTTGTTTGCTGTTGCATGTAATTAATGATCATCAGAGGAAAAACTGTTTTAAAAATAGTCAAAAGTTCCTGGTAGCACCTTTAACGCTTCATAAGCATTCACTACGCATTCACTAACCATTAATAGCATTAACTCACCATTAACTTCACAGTTAAAAAAACCTTATTGTGAAGTGTTACCCTTATAAGTATCATGTAAACATTAAATACCAATTTACATATTTGAAAACTTGACAACAACAACAGAAACATAAACATAAACAACAACCAGACTGCACAAGAAAGAGAGAATTATATGATTTACAAACCTAGGACAGTCAAGTTAGCGACACACTCCACACTCCCAGCATCGTTTCTGAGTTGGCAGGTGTATTTGCCTGCGGTAGTTTCATCCGCCTTAAACACTTTAAGAGCGACCGTGTTGTTCTCAAAGGTGATTTTCCTGTTGTCACCGTCCCTTAAGATGTGATCCTTGTCTTGAACCCAGGACACAGTAATGGGTTCAGAGCCTTTAACATTGGCCACAAGTGTCACCTCTTCGCCCACTGTCACTGTCATGCTTGACAGTTTCTTCACAAACGATGGCGGCTCTGAAAACACCCAGAAAGCAAAGTCAACAAAAGGGGGGAGGGAGGGGTGGGTATTATAGTAGTAATTTGAAAATCTTAATACTTCCGATTTTCATTTTCTACTGACCTCTGAGTTTAACTGACGTCTGGCATGTGTCACTGCCGACACTGTTTGACACTTTGCATTCGTATTGGCCGGCGTCCGAGGTCTCTATGCCAATGATATGCAGAGTAACCGAACTGCCCTCGCTCACCACCTTATGCTTCCTGCTCTCCATTAGAGGCTTCCTGTCTTTGAACCAGGTGATCTGGAACGGAGCTGTACCGCTCATCTCGCAGTACAGACTCACGTCCTTACCCTGCAAGCCTTCAACAGGCTGGGGCACTTTGACAAAGGATGGGAGCTCTACGAAAAGATTTAAGGGGAACTGTTAAAGAGAGAGGCTAAAACAATGGGAAAACTAAGAAATCTCAAGGGCCAAAATACCTAAAGCTGGAAGACGTAACATTTCAGCGGCTGCATGGCAAAAGGCACGACAGCTAAGATGGTGGAGTTTTTTTTTTTTTTAAAGAACTTTGTTAGTTGCGAATGTTTGTGCGACGACTATGTGTCAGAGTCATGTTGGAATGTTTATAGAAGAAAGCTAAATTAAGCGTTAACAGTTGTGGGAACTACACTTTTAAAAATGGCAACTGTCTGCACTACATTTTGAGGCTAAAACCAAAATTCTTGATTTTTTTTTTTTTTGGCATTTTTATGCTTTATTGATAGTGTAGAGACTTTAGAATTTAGAATTGTTCTTGTCCTTGAAGGCCATTGTAGCTTCTGTTATTATTCAAAAGGGGTGGGGTTACCCGGGGAGCGTTGCATTCTAGAACTTTCTTGATGATGTCATATTACACACTGCCCCTTTAAGATAACAAATATGTTTGAACTACAACTAAGATGGCAGAATTTATTTTAGAAAAGATCTTCCTCCGACTTGAAAAATGAAAAAAATCCGTTGTGAGAATGGCGAAGTCACAGAAGGTCATCATTACGATGAGCTGATCCCTCTTCAACCTGGAAATGTTAATTGGGGCTCAAACTAAAAATGTCGGAAGTTGTCAGAATTTGTTAGAACTACAGTTAGCATTGTGAAGTCATGGAGGGGTATTAAGTAGGAGTAGATAAGGCAGACTTTTTAAGAAAAGATCTTTATTCAAATTGATAAAGTTAAAGCTGGGGTATGTGATTTCTGATTGGTCAAAGCGAGGCTCCGATTCTCTGTTCTTAATGGCTGTTGGGACTGTCCATTCACTTTGGCACAACTTTGTTGGTGTGGAGCATGTCAGCGAGGGACCATAGGGGAGGGACCAAAGAGAGCAAGTGGAGCGGTTGAGGTATTTGGATTCGAATCTCTATCCCAACTGCTATTTTCTCCCCAAATTCTCCACCCCAGATTTAAATGGGGCTACAGCTATCAATGTAGAGTTATTGAGGGGACTTGTTGGAACTACAGTTAGTATGGTGAGGTGACCGAATGGTATTAAGATGAGCTGAGATGGCAGAGATGTTGTGGAATTATGAACTTAAGCTAAGAGGTTAGATTTGTGGAAATTCATGGGAATTACAACGAAGAGGATTAATTAATTGTGATTTGTTGGAACTATAGCTAGGTTGTCTGAGGTGTTGTAAGATTGTGTATCAAGATGTTAATTTGAATGTTGGATTTAAATGGAATGAAGAAAGAGAAGGTTCCACCACGTTTGAAGTTGCGTTGCGCGAGAAAGTGGCAAAGACAAGATGATGAGCATTTCTCAAACGTGGAAAAAAACGAAAGAGTCCAGAAACAAAGTAAAGGAGTCGATTTGAGCGTTCGAGGAAACTCCACCGCACCAGAAGGATTTTTTTCAAGAAATGTTACGTATTCCAGCTTTAAGCAATGCAACAAAACGTTCACTAAAACCATCTACAACACACTGAACAGCCAGTGCATCGGAAAGTCAGACCAATGAATAACAAACGATGATTCATGAGGAAGTCAGTGAGAGGCTAACCTTTAACGGAAAGCGTGGTGCTGCAGCTGACACTGCCAGCATCATTTTGAGCTTCACAGGTGTAAACTCCATCATCATCATAGCTGGCGGATAGCAGTTCCAGGACTGCTACCGAGTCAACAAATGAAGTCCTGTAGTTGCCCCCGTCTGAGAGCTTGGTGTCCTGTTTGTACCAGGCCACGTTCAGAGGGGCCGTGCCACTGACTTTGCACTCCAGACGGAGCTGTTCTCACCCTGCTTCACATTTTTAGTGGCAGGGAGTTTGAGCACAAACTCTGGTGGTGCTGGGAAAAACCGAAATACAGACATATTAGCTGCTGAAAACATTTATGGACACGTCAGACAGAGCGTTATGAGTAAGCAGATGAGAAAAGCAGACAGTCATTGATTAGAGACATAGGCAACAAACAAATGCAACATATGCAAGAAATGCAAACAAAACAAATACATCTTGATGAAAAACTGCAGCCATGAAAAATCTTATACTGATAATAATGAAATGTGCTACAAAGCTGTGATAATGTGACTAGTTATAGCCAGGAGGAGGCGACATGAATATGACATGAATAGTTAGAAGATGTAAATCCAACCTTTGATCGCTAGGTCTGCACTACAGCGCACAGATCCAGCATCGTTAGTGACTTGGCAAGAGTAAACTCCACTCTGGGTCACACCCACTGAATAGAGCTCTAAGAAGCAAGACTGTCCGTCAAGCCCTGATAAACAAGTGGGCCCGGTCATTAGCTCTGTGTCATCTTTGAACCATTTGACCGTAAAGGGGGGTGTGCCCTTAAATGTGCCTTTGAAGAGCACTTTCCCATTGGGTACGGCCGCCTGGGATTCAGGCTGCGTCACAAAACTTGGAGGTTCTGAAGAGAACAAGACGGACCGGGTTAAAGAGATACTCACCTTTTTTTATTTCTTTTTATTTTTTTTTTTACCACTGATTTGAAAGCACTGTCTGACCTTTGACCATCAGGGATCCACTGCAATCACAACTTCCCGCTTTATTGGTCAGTTTGCAGGAGTAAGATCCTGCGTCAGATCTTTCTAGCTGTTCGATTTCAACAGACACAGCGTTGTCCTGCTGAATTAGTTTGTGCTTCACACCGCTAGAGATTTTGGTTCCGTCTTTCTGCCATTCCACAGAGATCGGGTGTGAACCGGATATTTTACAACATATCTGGACAAATGAGCCCAATATCTCTTGCATTTCTACCAAGGACTTGGTGAAGCTTGGGGGAATTACTTGATCTGTTACCAAAAGGAATAACAACATAGTAATAATTAGACTTTGTTAAAACATGTCAGCTTGTACCAGAGAAGTTAGTTTTTTTAGTTTTTCACACCAACCTAGAACAACCACTTTGACTTTGCAGCTGCAGCTACTGATGTGATTAGCCACTTCAAAGACGTATTCTCCCTCGTCCTCTTTCTGAGCAGACTGAATCTTCAAGCTGCTGATTTTGTCTCTCAAAGGTCAGCTTGTACTGCCTGATGGACTGTAATTCCTTGCCATCTTTCAGCCATTTTACTTTGAGCTCCGGTGAGCCCGTTACCTTACAGTCCAGACTCACTGGATCTCCGACTGTAACCTTTATCACCTCAGGTTTCTCTGTGATCTGAGGAGGCTCTACAACGCAAAACAAAGTCAACGATTCATAAGGTTTCTTAGTAAGTTCGGACCAAGGAAAGATTTGATAGCTATAATTGACCCTTCGCAAAGCCACGCCCCGAAGACACAGACTAGCCAATTACCGAATACCGATTTAGTCCAGAGATTTTTCCTTACTTTTCCATAGTTTTTGTTTGTCTGAATTTAGTGGTAATAATGGTCTCAAAAGCTCTTGTGCTCCTAAGGAATTGTTATTAGTAGACAAATATATGTACCGTAGCAAATGTTGGGTAAGTGCATAATACTTTTGTTTACCGCCTATTAAAACTAAGTCCCTTCAAATGCAGATTGTAAACCGTCCAATATTTCTCCAGGGGGAATAGTTAAGAGACATGGGGAGCACAATGCTGGTTCGAAAGCTTGTCCGACTTCGCAACAGTAGGCTTAAGGAAGGGGGGCGCGGCTTAGCCAAGGGTGAATTGGTTAACTGAAGGGTATACCTTGCACTGTTAGGGTGGCAAAGCACTTCTCTTTCCCGGCATCGTTTACAACCTGGCAGGTGTATTTCCCGCTGTGTTTCGCCTCACAAGCAGGAATCCTAAGAGTGGCCACATTGTTCTCAAATGTTCTCTCAATCTTGGAATCCTCCTGAATCCAGCTGTCATCTTTTTGCCATTGTACAGAGAGAGTGGGCGAACCCTTCACAACACACTGAAACTCTGCCATTTTACCCAGAACCGTGACAGTGTTCTCAATCTTCTTGGTAAACGTTGGTGGTTCTATTAAAGAAAACCGATGAAACATTTAAGAAAACAACCAGGGATAAGCTCGACCTATTAAAATGTGGATTTGTAATTCTGTTTGGACCAACCTTTGAGTTTTAGCGTGGTCTTACAAGTACAGCTTCCCACCTCGTTAACAACAGTACACTGATATTCACCGACATCTACAGCTTCGCATTTGTGAACATCAAGCACCAGCGTGTCATTGGTCTTGGAGATGCAATGTTTAGTACTGGGTTTGATCTCCTTTGCATCTTTGTGCCATGTTATCTCAAATGGACCAGTCCGGCGACCTGACACTCGAGCAAGGCATTGGAGCCCTTTGACTACATCAGCTGTAGCCAACTCTCTAACAAATGATGGTGGTTCTGAGATGAAAAGAAAACAACATGTCACCTTCCATTTTTAATTCTAAATTTCTAAATGTTTAAAAACCAAAGCTATCAGCATTTCTGTTTGGAAACAATGGTTCCCATACAAATGTTGCTACAGATCAAGACGAGATACTGTTTTTTTTTTTTTAAGAACTGGTCAATTTTGAGATTTTGGTCTATTTTGCTTCTATAACATGTCTTCTTTCATACTAGTATAAATCAAAGGTCCAAAATGTACATTTGGTGTTTATTTAACTAACTTGGTCTGTTAAGTCTGCATATTTCTCCTATTCCATTGTTACCCTATATAACGGAAGTGTATCACCTTAAGGTATGTCTAAGCGATAGATAATGGAAGCAAACATTTTAATTCTTAGCAGAAGAAAAAATTCCAATACAGTTCTTTCAAGCCAAATAGGCAGATAATAGTGGAACGGTGGCCTCTCCAGTGTTTGGGAAACCATTGCTTCCAATCCTACATTCTCAAAACTCATTGAATCCTACTTCAAGTCCTCTTAACTCAACCAACCTTTGACTTTAAGCTCCATGCTGCAGCTCTCACTGCCCGCCTCATTGCGAGCCTCGCAGTAGTAAAGCCCACTATCTTTGGTATCTGTGCCACACACTTCCAGAGTGGCCACAGAGTTAACAAAGGACATCTTGTAGCGATCACTGGGCTGATCTCAGAGCCTTCCTTGAACCAGTAGATGTCTATCTCAGGTGTTCCGGTCACCTGGCATTCAAACACTTTACCCTGACCGGGACCGGACCACGGACACTTTGGCCGGGGTCCGAGTGAACTTAGGAGGTTCTGAGAAACAAAATCAAGTGATGTGTAAGTGTAACTATCAGAACGAGAACCAAAAGGAATATTTTGATCTCTATGAAGTTGACAATTTTTATGTTCCATCCAACTGTTGCTCAAATTCTAAGCCATTCTGTCTGTTTCAATCAGTTTTATGAAATCCAAAGGGAATCATTGAAGAATCAAAAGAATGCCTGTTATTGCTATGTAACAGTGGTAACATCACCACATTGCACTGCTATTACTCAGGTAAAATGGCATTTATTACTGGTTGGTTGATGTATTTTTTCCTTCTGTCCAATTTAGTCCAAGACTTTTTTTCCAATGAGCAAAGCGCTAAACCTTTTTGCATAATTAAGGCTTTGTAGATTCCTTCCTTAACTTGCTCTATCATTTGGGATTCGACCTGAGTTTCAGAGGCTTTTAAAACAGAGCTATATAATAGAAAATAATATTTCTATTAAATTTGTATGTAGTTTGGGTTCTTCATGGTGAGTGACTTCAGTGTGAAGTCAAAGGATAGGAAATATTATAAATTTGAATTCAAAATGCTCAGGGCAACAGATGGATGGAGACATATTCACTAACTAGTTTTATATGTAGAATGTTAACCTTTGACAAAGAGTGCTGTTTGGCATGACGTGGAGCCAACATCATTCTGTATTTCACAGATTAGTCTCCAGAATCTGAGCTTTTGGCAAAGAAGAGCTCCAGTGAAGTTGAGGTGTTGTCTTTGCTGACAAAGCAGTCGGCACTGGACACAATCTCTTTCTTGTTTTTAAACCATTTGATAGTAAGTGGCGGCGTGCCAGAGACCAGAACGTTAAACTGGACCTTTGAGCCCGGCAAAACATTCATGGATTCTGGCTTTTCAATAATGCATGGTGGTTCTGGAAGAGAAAGTACAAGTTTATGCTTGTGGAAGCTGCATAGGATCCTTTTAAGTTGTGTAGGTATGTTTTAATCTTCTAGCTACTGATAAATATGAGTTCTAACCTTTGACAAACAATATCCCGGAGCACTGGACAGTTCCCGCTTTGTTGGTAGCGATGCAAGTATAGCTGCCACTGTCTTTATTGATAAGATTAGAGATTTCCAGGAAGGCAACATTCTCAAAGAATGTGCATTTGTGTTTCTCGCCAGCCTTAATCTCTTTCTCATCTTTGTACCATTGAATGGTTATCGGTAGAGAGCCGATACAAGACACTCCAGATGAGCGAACGATCCTTTGATACCTTCTGTCTGTTTCAATTTTCTTGTAAAAGACGGTGGAATTATTTGATCTAACATAGATACAAGAAAAAAAGGGGTGAGAAGAACATGTTCAAAGTAAGATATGTACTTAAACAAAGCACATTTTAAAGTTATTGGATATATATTAAGAACTAACCGAGAACGGTGAGTGTGGCCTGGCAAGAACTTTGGCCAACATCGTTTTCAACCTCGAAGGTGTATTCACCGCTGTCACTTATCTCAGTTTTAATAATCTTCAGCACAGAGCTGGTGTCTTTCCCAATAACTTTGTATTTGGGGCCGGCGGTCAGCTCCTTGCCGGCCTTTAGCCATCTGGCCTTCAGCGGTTTTGTGCCTGAGAATCTGACTTCCAGTGTGGCCGGATCGCCCTGAGTCACACTGATAGACTTGGCCTCTTCTGTGACCATAGCCGGCTCTGAGACGTCAAACAAAACAGTCAGCAAATAATTTCTGACTTGATATAGTACACAGTGATGGGCTGAAAACTGAAGTCAATTACAGATTAGACTATAATTCTAAGGATGCATTTGGTCCTTATCAACTCCTAAAGTCATAAAATGATAATATGAAACGATGTTATTGCCACGTGTTTGTTTTGAGGTGGTCATGGATCAATTGAAAATTCATCACAAGCATTTAAATTAAAGAGACGAAACTTCAAGTAATTTAAAAAAAAAAGCAGACTGGACAAATCGATACATGTCGAATTATAACAAGGTATGGCCCGAGTAATTTGAATCTCTAACTGTTGGTGAACCTTGCACACCAGCGGTAAGCCTGATATAGGGTATTATTTATACAATTCTGCCACCTACTGGATCCATTTAGAACTGCAGAAACGTCTGACTAGTGAATGCTGAACATTGCTATTAATAATGTTCTTTTTAACACTGTTTTTTGAGAACGAGTATCCGAATAATCGTTCAGAAAACCAAGGAGTAATTAATGCCCGTAAAATAGTATTCGGGACAGCCTTAACTTTAACCCACGTGTGAGTTAGATGGCAAAAATGCACAGCTGTTTGAAAAGTGATTCAACACTTTGTGGACCCATTAAGGGGAACTTCTGCTGCAAACTTGGAAACGTTTGACTTCATGAGTTGATAAGGATTGCCTGAATGCACCTTTGGAAAGATTGGACTTCAGGTACAAAGACTTTAGTTTCAAAAAGGAAGTTCTGGAGTATCTTAACAAACCTTTTACTGTTAACACTGCAGAGCATATCTGGCTCCCAGCCTTATTCTGGGCCTGGCAGGAGTATTTGGCGCCATGTTTGCTCTGCAGATTGGTGATAAGCAGCAAAGCCGTCTTGTTCTCATATGTTATCTGAATGTTTTCAGCCTCTTTGAGCTCGTGGTTGTCTTTCAGCCAGGACACATTCATGGGCTCTGTGCCTTTAAGGGTGCACTGTAGAGAAACCTTGCTGCCGACCAAGGAACTGAGGTTCTCCAGTTTTTGTACAAATGATGGTGGTTCTACAAGAAAAATTTGAATTATACATTATTGGCGTCTCTAATAAATATTAAACTCATTACGTAAGACTATTACTATATTTTTGTCCAATCAGGTGTTGGAAAAGTGTATTATCTGTTATCTAAGTATAGAGCAGATTTATTATGCATGTTTGATTTTGAAGTTGATTTTAATATAAGACCTTAGCATCCAAACCAACCTTTTAGTGTCACTTGACAATCACAGGAGGATGTTCCCACTTCATTCTCAACAGTACACTTGTACAAACCAACGTCTCCTGCCTCTACAGCCAGCACCTGCAGGGCTATCAGGTCGTCTTTCACAGTGATCCTGTGTCTCTTGTCATTCCTAATCGGCTTAGAGTTTTTAAACAATGACACATTGAAAGGGGCCGAGCCAGAGACTTGGCCCTCCAGCATCATCTCAGAACCTTTCACCACATCTTTAGGCTCCAAACTACGCACAAACAATGGCGGTTCTAGAAGGAAACAATGGACTTGTCAGCACTTTATACTGGACTACAAAAATGCCAAAACAGTTCGTAAACATGAACTAAACCAACCTTTGACTGTGACTGTACTGCTGCAGCGGTCACTGCCGGCTTCACTGGATGCCACACAGGCATAATCTCCACTATCCTCTACTGTACAAGTGACTATGTCCAGAGATGCCACTAAGTCAGTAACTGAGATTTTGTATTTAGGACCGGAGCTGATCTCCATCTCATCCTTGAACCATTTAAAAGCTGATGACGGGGCTGCCCGTTACTTTGCACTCCAGTTGGCAGATTGACTGCTGGTGACGAGCTTGGTGGCGTCAAGCTTCCTCACAAAGACGGGCGGTTCTGGGAGAAGAGGTTAACATTGACAGAAGACATTGTGTTAGTATAAAGAGATAAATACTCATGTCACTCAAGAATATCAAGACACTTTCTTGCGGCTGCACACAGAACTGAAGACAGGCACCTTTGACAAAGAGGACAGCGGTACAATCCACCTTCCCAGCATCGTTGGACACTTGGCATGTGTATTTAGAGGAATCACTTGGTTTCACAGATTGAAGTTCCAAATTACTTGAAGAGGCATCTTTCTTTATGAAACATGTGTCTCCACTTATGAGTTCATTTTCCTCTTTGAACCATTTGACAACCAGAGGAGCAGTTCCTGTGAAGGCTGCTCTGAAGGAAACCGTGGTTCCTGGTATAACATCTTGGTTGTTTGGTTTCACTGTGAACACTGGGGGCTCTGGAGGCCACAGACAAGACAAAGTTTTGCATTTCACGTTAGCACGGAATCATTCAAGGATTGTACAAAACAGTTGGAAGCACATAAACGAAGCATTCATAACCTTTGACATAGAGTGTCCCGCTGGTTTCTTTAAAGCCGGCTGAATTTGTGGCTTTGCATTTGTAAACTCCAGAGTCGGCCTTCTCCAGCCGAATAATTCTCAATGTGGCAGAGTTGTCTTTGTATTCAGGCTGGAATTTGGATCCAGATTTAATCTCCTGGTCATCTTTGAACCACATAATGGTCATGGGTTGTGACCCAGACACTTTACAATCCATTGAGACATCATGACCAATGTTACCATCAACTCTTTTCAGGGGCTTGGTGAAATTCGGAGGCATTGTCCGATCTGGTTAATAAAGAAAAAACATCTCATGCATTAACGATCTAAAAACAAACCACATTGCACACACTGTGTCTTTACTTACAATTATGTTAGTTATTAATTACGTAATCATAAAACTTGTGAATACAGTGTGTCAGTTTGTTTCCTTGTAGTTATAAACTAATCAACAACTATAGATTTTGGAAGTATTTGTCATTCATAAAACTAAAAGACATAATCAAATGATGAAAAATTCAAAAAAACTAGAGCAAACCTAAAACAGTGACGGAGCAGGTGCACTCGTCTTTCCCAACTTTATTGGACACCTCCATCTTGTATCTGAAGTGTCGGCTTTTTCTGCCGTGAGAATCTTCAAGGTGGCAACATTGTCCTTCAGAGTCATCTTATATTTACGGCCACTGATCATCTCCTTTCCGTCTTTAAACCATTTCACTTTGAGCTCTGGGCTTCCAGAGATTGTGCACTCCAAAGTGACTGATTCCGCTGCAGTCACGCTAACGGACTCTGCAGGTTCTACGATTCTGGCAGGTTCTGGGATAAGACAGACCGTTAGTTATTAGGATAGAAGAGTTTAGCAAAGATGAATCTATTCATTTAGTATCTGTTAATTAAAGATGTCATCTAACCTTGCACAGTCAAGGTAGCTTCGCATTTTTGTTGGCCAGCCTGATTTTCAGCTTGGCACAAGTACTTGCCGCCATGGCTGATGGCCACTGTTGATATAGACAAGCTAGCAACGCCATTCTCAAACATCATCTTGATATTTGGATCTCATCTCTCAGTATTTCTGAGTCTTTCATCCATTTAACAGTGATGGGAGGGGAGCCCTTAATGCTTCCCTGGAGTTTCACTGTATTTCCCAAACACGCTGTAGCACTTTCAACCCTCTTTAGGAAAGTTGGTGGCTCTACAAAAACAAATTGAGTAAAGAACTTAGTTTGAAGCGTGGCATTAAACCTGAGTGAACATGTTTAGGGCCTGTGTCCACATAGCGTTATTTTTCGGGCAGATAATGCTTCGGTGTTCACAGGCAGTGTCTGGATCAGGGTGTGTGGCTGACAGAAAAAAAACGCTGATGTTGCTTCTTGTTTCAATGACAACATCATCTTGACAACTGTCACTGATTGATCATCACTCGTTTTACTAACCCGCATTAATTTAAATATTAACATTTTAATATTAGCAGTCTTGTGTCCGCAAACTCTGCTCCCACAAACAGGCTTTCCTCGCCCTGTTGTGGTCATTTTTGTCACTCATGTCATACAGCTCCGGGTAAACGAAGACAGCCAAAAATCGCTTCTCTCCTGTCTCCTTAGCTGCCAAGGTGTAGAGTCCTGAGCGATTACATGATCTATATGAATGGTTTGTTCATAAAGGTGCAGATGACGACACCAGCACTTTTATGAAAAGTTTAGAGATTCTCAACTTGAAGCGGCCGCACAAAAACGGTGGAGAGATCGGAAAAAAGAAACTGCCGCTCAGAAAAACAGACGCTAAGTGGACACAGGGCCTTGATTAAGCTCAGGTCTACTAACCTCTCAGTTTAGCTATGGCCTTAGTGGTGACTTTCCCCACCTTCATTGGATATGACACACTGATAATCTCCAACATCTGCACTTTCAAATTTCTTGATCTCCAGCTTTGACATTAAGTCTTGGAAGCTTATATTATATTTCAGATCGGTGGTGGTGATAGATTTCTTGTTTTTTAACCAGCTGATTTCAAACGGAGTTGTTCCTGTGATCTCACACTCCATCTGAGCTGGTGCTCCCTTCACAGCCTCTACTGTCTGCAGATCTTTTCTAATGGATGGAGGCTCTGAGTGTTCAAAGGGATGGTAAAGTATATTGAGATAAACCAAACGTTGTCTGAATTGGACAATGAATTTAAATTAAATGTCAAATATTAACAAACCTTTAACAGATATAAGGGTGTTGCACTTTCACTGCCCGCATTATTTGACACTTCACATGTGTAACTCCCACTGTCTAAGACGAGAACGTTCAGTATCTCCAAAGTGGCAACTCCAGCCTTAAAAGAGATTTTATATTTGTCTCCATCACTAAGTCTCTCTCGTTCCAGAACCAGTGGATGTGAAGTTCGGGTGATCCCTTGATGGTGCAATGTAAGCGTGCAGCTATCCCTTGTTTCCATGTAAACTTAGGTTCCATTTTCTTGACAAAAGTAGGTGGTTCTGAAAGTGTTTAGTTCAAAAACACCAAGATTTTAAATATTATCAAAAGAAAGACAGTAAAAAACAACACACACACAAGAAAGACATGACAGAAAAGACAAAAAAGATAGCGGGTGCATAGTGTTAGCATCAGTTTGCAGTTGTTTGAAAACAATCCAGTAGCTCAATTCTAGAGATAAACGTGTTCAGCAAAGCTAACGGAAAGATCATCCTTAAGATCTTACCTTGAACTGTTAATCATAGCTTCACCAGGACGAGCTGCCAGCCTCATTGGCTGCTGTGCACACATACATCCCAGAGTCCGTCTGTTTGGACTTGGGAATTTCAACAATAGCGACCTTGTCCTCAAAGGACAGTTTACAATCCATGCTCTGGTGGACTTTTTTGCCATCTCTTGTCCAGGTGACGGTCACACCAGTGTCCTCGTCCACCTGACACTCCAGCCACACCGGGTCATTGACAGCAGCTGACACTGGCTCAAAAGTCTTAACAAAGCTTGGCTTTTTGATAACCTTGAGCTCTGTGGTAAAAGTAGCAGTGCCTACACTGTTGGAGGCCTTGCACAGGTAAACTCCCTGATCAGTCAGCTGAAGACTTTTAATGTGAAGAGCATACTTGTTCTTTTCACATTTCATGACATAGTTCCCTTCGGAGGAGATGGCTATGTTGTCCTTGTGCCAGACCACTTCCATGGGTGACGATCCAGTGAGTGAGCACTGGAACACAGCTTGTTTGCCCACATATAAAGTCATTGGGTCTGGTTGTGATACAAATACCGGTGGGTACATTTCTATGGAGAGCAGGTAGAACATAAAATGGGTTGAACAAAATTTGAAGTAGGAAAATTAACACAAACATCAAAATTGAACTAACACCTGTGCAATCTCCAATTAGCAATCATGATTAAACCAAAAGCCATAGGTTTAAACATGATAATCTTGATCGTCAACGTCTTGACACTAGATCCAGTTCATAAACAAATCATCACTTCCACACTGCATCATAAAACATAAAACACATAAAACACATTGCAGACATGTACAATATATAATTCTCTCCTTCTCTAATAGACAGACACATGAAGCTATATTTAAAGGATGTCCCACTGGGATCTTACCGGTTACGATGAGTTTGGCGCTGCAGCTCTCAGTACCGTGCTGGTTTGAAGCCTTGCAGGTGTATTCACCGCTGTCGGCTTTGACCGGCTTTATAAACTCCAAGGAGGAACCGATGTGGCGACTGATGATCCTATACTTGTCACTCTGTCTGATCTCGACGCCAGACCTGTACCATTTGAAGGTCACACCCGGAGCATCCTCGACTTCACACTCGAACTTGGCGTGGCTGCCGATGTTGATCTCCAGATGGGCAATTTTCTGCCTGAATACGGGTGGGACTGAGGCACACACACAGACACATTAAAAGGTAAATGTTAGTGATGGAATCGATGAGATTATTGTAGATAAAAAAAAGTTTAAAAAAATGACAGACAGACAGATCAGGAACAAAGTTGATGGAATGTACAACGACATTGATGGAAGGCATTTCAGGAGTGACTGTGGAGGAGAAAAATAGCAAGAACAATAGCCCCATGGTTTTACAAAAATTGCCGGATTTCCATTAGATCAAACTAGTCGAGTTTATCCGCACCAAAGACTTGATGGAAAATCACCTAATTCGCCTTTCTTTTTTGGCAGCTTTTATAAGATTTGCTTTACATTTAGATGGAAACCCGGCTATTGTATGTGGTTCTCATGGGGCAAGGGTTCAGGCTAAAAGGAGGAGAAACAAAGACATTGTGAAACATGAAGCAATGCCAGGTTGAAGCCCTGGAAGCATGCAGAGAGACATTGATTGGAGACGTGGAGAATGGACCTAAAGGAATGTGACAGACCATGGTTTTAAAAAAAAAAGATACCGACCAACACCGACATGCCAAAGTGAAAATGGAAAGACCACGAAAAATGCCAGAAGACCAGAACCATGACAACCATTTCTGAGCAAGATGCTTCTTGACTTTAGAGCCTTAAGCTTAACTTGCATGGCTGTGATAGCTCTGGTCTTTAGGGAAATGATTGACCATAAAATGATGTGGAACAAACAAAACATTGTGAGTTAGTACCATTCAGTGCCCTGCTAATGGTGCCATGAAATGAAGATAGAGACCAAAGTAACAAATGAATACTTTTATGTGAAGACAGAGGTCCGAAATGACCCTTTTTTTGGGGTGAATGATTAGTCGTTCCAAGAGAAGATGGATGAATGAATAAATTAATGATACATTGATTTTTTTTTTTTTAATCAAACCTCTTGAGACCACAGTGAGTCTTGAAGATGTTGTAGTCCTGCCGGCTTCATTCTCAGCCTCACAAACATATTCTCCTTGATGCCTCTCCTTGACAACTTTGTTGATAACCAATGTGTATGTGTCATGGTCTTTGGAACACTTGAACTCTTTGCCAGATTTGACCAATTGTCCATTGAAAAACCAGTTAGCCTTTGTGACATACTTAATGGTCGTGCTAAATGTTACTTTATCATCTTCCTCGATGGATAATCTTCCAGGAAGGTAATTATTTCAGGGTATTCTCTCTGTTCTGGCCTGGATACAGTAATCTCCTCTTTGAAGAATTCCTCCATGTGCTCCCTCTGGATTCTAACATCCATCACTTGTTCGACTGGGACGGTTGTAGGAGGCAGTGCAGTTGTAACAATAGCTGCTCCTGCATCTTTCACAGTTACTGACCTCATCTCCTGCCTTGACACCTGCACGATTGCTCAAAAGCCATGTGAGATTCTGAGATTTTTGATTCAGTCTTGAGAGCAGCAGCGTGGGATTTAACAGCAGTGAAACCCACTGCACTCTCTGCCACGCTCACTGTCTCCACCATGGATGAGAGCATTTGCTTAGAGCGGGCCGAGGTGGCCATCGCCCTTTGAGGTTTGTCTAGCTGCGTAATGCCTGGCTGATCTGAAGTAAGGACATGGGCTTCCTGGTACACTATGGAGTGGAAAGCTGCCTTCATTTCAGTCCTAAGGTCAGCTTTTTGAGGATAGCTACCTTCGAAAAACCAGAGTGATCTCCATTGGTGCACCTGTTGTTGTGATTAGGTACGTAAACACGGACCGCTTTGGTTCTCTTTTAACCTTGACTTCCTGTACTTCTACAGCCTGTAAACTCCCTACAACATCAGCCAATAACACGGGCTGTTCGCTGGCCACAGCCGACTGAAGAGCGTCTCTGAGCTGACGGCGGATATTCACAGTGGATGGTTTGGGGATCTGAATCACAAACGTCATCTCTTTTGGAAGAACTGTGCTTTCTTTTGATTCTGACGCCATAAAGGACAGTTTGGGCTGTTTGGTCACAACACTTTAGTGGACTCGGACTTGGTGATCTCCTGAGACACCTCACCCGTCAACACATCGCTTCTCGTCCATCACTATGGACTGTCTGACTGACTGGCCTTCCTGGATCTGAACAGCAAAGTCCTGTTCTGCTGCCTCTAGAAGGACACTACTCTCCGTGGAGATCTCCTTCTCCTCGATCTGGATTGGCTTGGTGGGAACTTTTGGTTCCACAGCCGTCTGGCAGGTAAATGAATCAACGTCTGTGAGGGTCTCAGTGTGACCCGCCTCTAAGGCCGGACTGTCTGTTACAGTGGTGACTTGCATTACATTCAAGCGATCCTCCTTCTGCACCAGAGCACGCTGCTGCTTGAAGTCAGTGGTGATGGGCGTCTCCTTTGGCAGCTGCATGGGCTGGTAGGAGAGCTGGAGAATGTTCTGAGGCCTTGGCTCAGTTCGCAGCTGAGATTGAACACCAGTCACAGACAAATCAAGTTCTGTGTGAAAATCTGCAGTGAGCTCCCTTCTCTCCTCAGAGGTAGCTGCATGAGACCTTGTCTTTTCTTTTTTCTGCACACCACCTGTTGGCTCGGCTTCTCAATAACCAGAATACCCTCTTTGGGTAAAGCCTCCACAGGCTCGGTCGACTGGAGGTGCAGCGGAGTGCGAGCTACTCTCTGGGGCTGAATGCTCATTCTGCTAGCCTTCGCTTCAAACTCTGATGTGTCCTCAAAAACTACCGTCCTCTGCTCATCCTGGATAACAGTGTGTAGCAGAGTGGGACTCTTTCTAGTTCCTGCCTGCTCTGGTGTTGGCTTCTCACAGGTGAAGCTCTTCTCGGATGGGAGGAGATCTTGGTCTGTGATAACCTGCAGATGCAACACCCGTTGTCCTTCTACCTGCGACTGAATGGACGTGGCACTGTCTAAACCTGGAAGCTGTTCAGAGGGCTCAGCCTGAAGCATTTGCTTCTCCTCAGCAGTTAAAGCCTGCTTCATTATTTTATCCTTGCAGAGATGGGCCGTCTCCTCAGCCGGCCTTTGAGTGGAGAACTTAGTCTCTTTGGAAAGTGTATGTTTAGACTCGCTGACTGAGGCCAAGACGGGTCGGTGCTGTTCTTTAATAATGGATGATTTCAAAGCAGAATCGGCTGTTGCCAGTTCATCTGTGTGGCCTTCTGCAAGCACTCGTTTCTCTGCTGACTGGGCCGAGTATAAAATCTTTACTCCCTCCTTAACCTTGTAACTTTTCTCCTGCTGTGGTGAGGGGATTTCTTGGGACTGCTCTTTAAGGATGGACAGCTGTGACTGGACTTGATGCCCACTGACTAGATGTTTAGGTTCTGAAGTGGGTTTTACAGTAGCAGGCGTCCTGCCAGCCAGAGGTTCTGTGCTAACAGTAGAAAAAGGGATTAGCTCTTCAGCAACAGCCGACATCATCTTTGACCTCTTTTCTCTAGCCGTCTGAAGCTCTACAATCTCGGGGCTTTGAATGCGATCACAATGCTGCTCCGTGAGGTCCTGACTCTCTTCTACAGACGATGTAAACGCCGCCATGTGAAGCTGTTTTGCAGGAACGGCGGAGGCTTGAGGTGGGTGAGTGGGAACCGCAGACACCCTTTCCTCCATCTCATGAGCCTGAAGCACTGCTGCCTGGTGGGTCACCTGCTCGCGCTGGATAGTGGCAGCAGAGATATCTAGCTCTCTAAGGGAGCTCACCTGCTCACTCTGAATGATCTGTCGGTCTTCAGTGCCGATTGTGTAAACCATCTGATCCGACTTCGTTTTGTCCTGGCCCGGGAGGCTGACTTGGTACAGTCGAGACTCCGTTGCCTGCTCTGTCATTGAAACCTTATAGCCTTTCTTCACTGTGATCTGTGATTCTCTAAACACAACCAGCTCAGCGCTACAAGAGGCCTCCCCAAACTGGTTGGAAGCCTTACATGTAATACACGCCACTGTCTTCCTGTTTCACGCCTTTAATATTAACGAAGCCAGATCCGTCAGGGTTGGCAAGAACAATACAGTTTCTACTAGGCTGGATTTGGACAGAGCCCTTGAACCACTTCACAACAGGGATCGGATCACCACTGGCTTTGTAAGTAAAAGTAACTTCTCCTCCTTCTGAACATCTCACAGGCTGAATCTGAACTGTGAATGTAGGCGGTTGACCTGTGACCTTAAACATCTTCTCAACCCATTTCTCTGCCTGGCTAACATCACTCCTTTTAACCTCAAGGTATGAGGTGCATGTTGTTTGGCCAAATCTGTTTGTGGCGTGCAGGTGTACTCGCCCTCATACTCAGTTGTGACCTTAGTGATTACTAACGTGTACTCTTCTTTCTCCTCTATCAGCTTGAATATGGAGGATTTCTTTATTTGTTTACCATTATGAGACCATTGAACGGTTGGCTTTGGAACACCTGAGATTCTCACTGTAAATCTGGCTGTTTCCCCTTCGACTACAGCTGCCGGGGAGAGCTGGCTTATGAAAACTGGCTTTTCTTTTTTCTTCTCTAAAGTGGAAGAGTAACGTTTTGACTCTGGCTTGAGTTCAAGTGTTTTTGTTTTCTGTGGTAACTGGACACCAGTGTAGTAGGTTTCCTCTTGTTCCTCCACAGTGGTGACGGTGGTGCTACAACTCTCTGTCAGGAAATATTGAGCAAGACTTGTAACAAAACTATGATATTAACAATTAATTCATAAAAAAGCATATACTAGGGCTGTCCTTGACTACAGAAAACTTAGTCGACTAATAGTCATAGGATTTCTTCGATACCTTGACGAAATAAAGCATTTTGATAAGTAATATTGAATTTCTTGACATCTAGTGCTCAGTAAAAAACAACATTTGTGAATCGTTGTTATTTCTAATGGCTACCAACTTATTTCTAGTTCCTATTACAAAAAAATAAATACTAATTGATCAAAAAAAACCTTTAACCATTAGTTGACTAAGTGATTAAGAGAGGACAGCCATTATACAGTATTATATACATAAATATATATATATACACACAAAATGTTATCAGTTCATGCAAGTTCCTCCTGTTCCTTAAAACAATGACCACAAAAATCGTATTCCCCAAAATGGAAAGAGGAGTCTTTGGACTTTTCTTGGTTAAGCAGTTTATTTCTCTGTTATGAAAAAATCAAATAATTTGGTGATTTGGCAAAGTTAGTTTTAACTTCTTTTTGGCTTTATTAAACTTTCCTCATCGATTTAAGTTTATTAAATGAATAATAATAATACTGAAAAAAAATCATGAGAAAGTAATAGCTTACATATTTGATTAAATAATAAGTCCTACACAATTAAGGTAGTTTTTGACACCTGTACTGTTAATTTATAACTGGATGGACCATGTTTCCATGCAAATAAATAAAAACAAACAAAAACTGGTCAGACTCCAACTTCACATTGTCATATATTTTATTATATAAACTCTGAGACAAACCATCATGACTTCTGTACAAATAAACCATTAATTTGTATCTCAATGCCAGATTATTTAATTTACTTTAGTTACTAGTAAATACTAAGAATACACCCCTACAATTACACATATTTACAGGACTTCAAAAGGTATATTTAAAGTTTTAGAAAAGTTTCACAGTATTATCCTTTTTTTTAGATTTGTTATCGATCTTCTTACTGCTAGCTTGTTTAACAATCCTAATAAATACCATTCGCACACTGGAAAACTTGCACACAGAAAAATTAAAATAAAAACACAAAATTAAATTGCTACATGACACAACCAACAATAAACTGAATCATTTCAAGTAAGCAATATGGTAATATATTCTTAACAGTATCAATGCATTGATAAGTATCAATAATTATGTGAAATTGTTAAGAATATCAAATACAGATCTAAAACCAAAGTTTTTGCAGTTAAGTGATATTGCTCATAAATGTGTGGTTGATTATTTTTAAGTTCCTCAGCAAAATAAGATATCAAACTTTTTATTCTCATTTAATTTGAAGAACATGGATTGTACATTGCATGTAGTATTTGCTGCTTAAAATATGTTAACACATGTCAACTTATCTTGACTGCAGCCCAGTCCCAGCACTGATAATGACATATCATTAATTTTATGGAATTGTCATGTTCTGTTTTCAGATGTTCTATAACTTTAATTAACTTAATTTGATGATATCGTATTGTAATCATTACACTAACTGAACAATTATTTTTTTAAATATCAATAATGTGTATTTATTTGAATATATTGTGTGTAAATGATGCTTGCTTCAAACATAAACTTAACATTCCTGGTTGTAGTTGTAATTGATATGAACAGCACAGTGTTCATAACTAACATTTTCCTTTGAGCTGCTTGACTTCAGATGAACACAACTGATGCAGTTTATGGTCAGTGAATTGTATTGCTACTTCTTCAAAACATATGACTTACAACAGCTTACTTTTAAATAACAACCAAACATGAACCCAGATTTTCTACCGAAAAATGAAATAAACAACTGTTGCACAAATAAATAAATAAAATAGAACATTTAACACATCACTGACACACTAACAAACTTTTACACACTTTACCTACATGACTGCAGGCTGGTTACCCAAAGATTATTTTAAATGTTTTACTGTCTTAGGCCCCTTTTGTCTTTGTTCTAAGACAAAAATGTTAGGAAGGCTATTGCTTAACAGATTTTTGTCACTGTTAACAATACAGGTGGATCAATTCTGATCAAAATCCAAACTCCAGTGTCTCAGAATATTAATATTTTGAAATACTGGAATATACAGCAAACCGTGCTTCCATAACACTCAGCAGAGACACAGGCTGGTCATTGATGCAGAATTGTGTGTGAAAAGAGTCCAAACCAACTATTGAGTGCATAAATTAAAAAACTTAACTTAATTATAAATGCTTTTTTTGGTTTCTCTATTCTAATATTGTATTTTTAAAGTAATTATCTTTTTGTGTAAAGAATCTAAAATATACGAAAGTTTAAAAATGTAATTACATTTTTGAGATGCACCTCTAAAGCACAATTAGAAATGCATTAAAAAAAACTTCAAGTTTATCTTTGGGCAACCAGCCGCAGAAAAATCAAGCTCTAAAACACTTTTAGCAGCGCTGTGGTTTCGATGCAACCGGCTGTGTTTTGGATTATGCATTTATACTCTCCAGCATCACTCTGGATCGCGTTAGTAATGAGCAGATTAAAATGGCCCGCGGTTTTCTCCTGTATTATACACCTGCTGTCTGTCACGCGGTCTCCGTCTTTGTACCACTCTGCAGTCGGATTTGGCTTTCCACTAATCAAACACTGGAGGATAACTGGCGTTCCTATCGCGGCTGTTACGTTAGTCAGCGGTATGACACATCTAGGGGCGGTCTCAGTCACCTGGAACTGGAAGCTGCACATATCAGAGGACTTCCCTTTGAATTCTATCTTGTCATCTTTTGCTGGTTCTGCAAACACATCAAAGTTAATGCTAACGTATTTCTCTCCCTGTTCGCTCATTTCGTTGTCAGTGAGGGCAACAAGCCTGACAGCACGTTGCGACTCATCTCCCTCTTGTTCAAACTCAAACTCAAGCTCAATTTCAGACACTTGTTCACCATCAAACGACGTGTTGCCAACCATCATATCAAACTTTTGTGGCTGGACTTTGGCGCTTCCAAGGGAGACAGCTGTTAACTCTCTGCCTCTAGTCTTCCCTGAGAAAGTTTTGGCGCTTAATACGACCAGGGAAGCCCTACACAGAGTCTCACCGACAACGTTAATAGCCCTGCAGGTGTACACTCCGCTATCCTGTGTGCTGACTTTACAGATCTTCAGGAAGTGGTTGTCTCCGTCAGATGACTGCAAATATTTGTTGTTGTTGTGAGGAATCTTTTTATCGCCTTTAAACCAGGACACAATGGGAGAAGGAATTCCCATCAGTGAGCACTCAAACATGACAGTGGTACCCTCTGGGCTTTCCATGTCACAAATGGGATTGATAAACCTGGAGGCATTTCAGTGACCTCGAAAAGCTATTTGCAAATCATCATGCTCCTGGGTGACAAAGTCCACAGTGCCTTCTTCATACATACTTGGCATCACATCCAAAGATATAATCATGCTCTTATTGTCGGCTGAGTACTCAGGAATAGTGATAATCTTAATCTGTTTCTCAAATTCTTTCACCTGGCTTTCATCCAATTCTACTTCGAGCAGAATCTCTTGAGGAGAAGTAGAACGAGAAGAGTCATCATCCTCCACATCAAATTCCATCACATGCTGATGGGTGACAATGGTGGTGCAGGCATGAACCTCACCTCCTGAGATACAACTCCCACTAAAGCAACACTTCTAGCTTCCCCGACATAGTTCATAGCCTCGCAGATATACTCTCCTTGGTCAGCTTTAGTGACACTGTGAATCGTAAGAGAGATGCTGTCGCCATCTCTACCCATTTTAACTCTGTCATTTGCTACCAGTTGTGTTTTGTTGCAGAACCACCTATTTCGGGGAGGGCAGGCCAAACACCTCGGCGTAGAACGTGAGCGAGTCATTTTCAAACACTCTTTTCTTGATGAGAGGCTTGAGGAAGGCAGGGGGGATTCCTTGCACTTTCTCCTGAAGCGTTGACTGGCCTAAAGAGCCGATTCCCTTTGTGAGGTATTGATGTTCATCCATGTGTATTCCAGGAGGGTTGTTCAATGCCCTCGTCAGCCGGAGACGGGAGGAACTGAACTGGTGAGAAGAACATCTCGCTGGACCCTCCCGTCGAGGGTCTGTTGTGTTCCATTGGGGAAAAGGGATATTCTTGAGGAGTCATAAACCCACCGATTGTATCAGAACTGGGGGTATGGAAGGACATGGGAGACCTGGAAGTGTGGAAAGACTCTGCGATTGGCTGTGAGACCTGTGTAGACGAGCCTGGAGTGTAGAACCTCTCAGCTAATTCCGCTATGTCTTCGCTAACAGTGCTACCAATCTCTATGGACATCTCAGACTCAGGGGACAGGGGCCTTCCCCAGTCTGTCGGGGGGTTGTAGTAGTCGTACACAGCACCAAAAGTGACCACCTCTTCCTCCATGGGGCTAACTGCTTTCTGCTGCTGTTGCTGCTCCCCATCTTCAGCTGTTGAGGCTGTGTCAATACTACCTCTATTCTGTATTAATGAATCTTGGCTTGCTGTCCCTCGGCAACTGCATCTACCGGCAGACCAAGTGGTTTAACCCCTGCTGTCGACTTTAGGCTTGACAATAAGCTGTTCAGGTTCCATATTCACATCAACACCAGTCCTCTCACTTCACTAGTGATTTGTGTTCAAGCTCAGCGACATTCCCAGCCGTTTCTTCTTCTACCTCTGCCACGTCGGCCTGAGATTCAGGCAAACTAAGGAAGACGCCACTGTCCATTGACGGCTCTGGAATGGAAATCAGTCCCTCCCTGTCAAATTTGTCCATAGAGGGCTCTGACATGACACTCTGCTCCTCACTTTTAAGTTCAGCCTCTCCACTTATATGCTCCTCCCTGGGCATAAGAACACACCCTCACTAGTTCTTCAACTCTTGTTCTGTCAACTCTTCCACAAGACTGGCACCTTCAGCATAACTCTGGTCCTCTATACCGACAACTTCAGCCTCACTGAGAGAGGAGGGAGACTTTGCAGCCACGCCTTTTCTCTCGAGTTTGAGAGGGTCAGATACTCTCTTGGGCTTTACAGGTGTTTCACCTGGAGCTGAAGTTCTAACAGTCTGTTTTACTGCAGGGACTTTTTCGGGCTGGAAAGGGATGAAACTGCTTGTCCTGTCTCAAATGTACGCACAGTTGTCTCCTCCCTCACCATTTCACCTTCCTCCATTTGTTTGGGAAAACCAGCAGCTCTCTGTGGCTTAGGCCTGACCAGCTCTGGGGACTCTTGCACTTCCCCTACAAACTGTTTGAGTGCACTATGGCTTTCTGCTGAAAATGCTCCCTCTTCAACATCATAGATTGCACTGTCGTCCTCATAAGAGGAAGGCGGCTGAGAGGTTTCGGAAGAGAAAGGTTTGGGTGCTAACAAGAGCTTGAGGGGATGCAGATTTTTATAAAGCAGGACTCGTTTGAGTGACATCTGCTCCGGCTCCAACAGTTGAGCTTTGGGAGAACCTGCAGGAACAAGTCTATCCCCACCTTCTGAATGAATGGTGGCAGCTTCACTTGCTTGTTCTTGTTCTTGTGCTTGTTCTTGGTGATCAGGGGACATGGCCACCACAGGAATAAACTCCTTGGGGAAAAGGGTTTCCTCTTTCTGTTCCTCTGGAGAGGGGTTCAGTAATGCAGCTGGTGAGTCTGACTCAAAAGCTTGTTTCATCTGAGAAACATTAATCAAAGCGGCAGAACATGCAAGACCACAGCCAGATACAGTCTGAGCATCTCTAGGGAAAACAGGTTTGGATCTTGGGGATTTGGAACGAACCACAATACCAGTTTTGGGCAACCTGCAGTTTTCTTATCACCATACAAGGAGACTTTCTTACATTCCCAGATGCAGTAAAACCATCACCTCTGCAAATTGCGCAGGCTCTGCAACTTGAATAGATACATCAGAGATACTTGTTACATCGCCAAGCTTATTTGTAGCAAGACATTTGTAGACTCCAGCATCCTCGTGTGAAAAACTGTTGATATTCAGCCTGTACACTTTATCTTCTATCTCAACGCTGTATTTTCGCTCGTCGATTGTGACGCAAACGTCATCAAAACACCAAACAACTTCTGGGGCAGGTTTCCCTGTGATGACACACTCCAACACAGCAGTGTCACCTTCAGCGCAGGAGATATTCTCCAATTCTCCGACTACATTAGGAGCCTCACCAGCCACATCATAGGAAAAAGTAAATTTGTGTTTGGCAGTCTGAGATGCTCCCTCATCACTTGAGACCAGACTGCTCTCCTCATACATCCCAGGGATAGGAGTGGCTGCAGTGATTCTGATTTCTACCGGTGAGGAGTCAAAAGAATCATCTGCGCCCTGGCGTCTGTGGATCACCGTCTGAGGCACCTGCAGCGTTGCTTTTCCTGAATCCATGTAGCTCTGAAGTTCAGAATCTATTTCACTCTCTTGGCTTTCCTCACCCTTCTCCAGCGCCTCTGTAACTATGACCTCCCGTGTGACCTTTGATGTTTTCCCCCCCTTTTTGTGAGCGATCCCCAGAGTGGCGCTGCAGATTGATTTGCCATGTTTATTGCTTATGACACAATCGTACGTCCCCTCGTGGTCTGTCGTTGGGTAGAAGACAGTGAGCTGAGATTTGTTAGCTTTGCTCACAATGTCGTAGTCAGGGTTGTGAGCTAATGGGTGGCCATCTTTGAGCCAGGTGACTGTTGGCTGGGGATCTCCCTGGAACTGGCACGCAAACTCTGACATCTCACCGAGTTTTACTTTAATTGAAGATATTTCCCTTGACAAATACTGGACGGGGGCCTCCGACACGTGTATCCCCTTGTAACTCTTCAGTTTGGAAAGCTCCCTTTTTCAAATTTGACTCGTCTTGGACTCTTCTGTCCTCTTTCTTTATAGCTCCAAGCTCAAGGCTTCCTGAACTTATTTCACCAACTTGTTTTGACTTTATCGTATCTCCGCTTCTTTCCTCTTTCTTCACACCTGCAAAATCCTTCTGCTGCATCCCTTCACCGCGATCTCTTGCAGTTCCTATGTCTTCTCTCATCCCTCTTTTCTCTCTTACGTCTGACTGGAAGCGTTGGCTGCTAGATTCATCGACAGTCATAGCATATTCTTCCCTGCTCCGGCTGCTCTCCGCCGGTCTTCCCATATCCCCATGAGGACTACGGCTTGGGGAGCGTCTCCTGACTGGGGAAATGTCTCTGGAGGGCTTATGAGGGATCTCAACCCGGGGAGCGCCAAGTTCATACCCTTCAGACGGCACATTAGGAAGCTGGGTTGGAGAGTATCTCTGTAGTGGTGAAGCTCCACGACCCATTTTATCTTTCACAGGGGCAGATTTCAAATTGTACGAACTTTCAATGGGCAGGAAACCAGCAGGTGGAGGTCACTGGTGCGGGTTTCACGAGAAATGCCACCATGATGACGTTCACTATCAAATTGTAGAACATGGGACTCAGATGTCAAACCAGAGACAGGTTGTTTTGATTGATTGTCCAAAGCCCACTCTGAAAGTTCGGCTACTTCCTCTTGTTCGCCAGCATCCTGTTGCCATTTCAGAATGCGCTGAGCCATTGCCTCTTCCTCGCTGACAAAGTACTCGCTGTCTCTCTGCAGCCTCGTCTCACGGCCCTCTGTAGGCAGCTCACCAGCGGGAGGCCATTGCATGCCGTCATCCAGCTGATCTTGGAATCCAGCGGGAACCGACTCGCTCATAGAGGAACTTTTCTTTTGCCGTTTTTCCTTGGGAAGTCTTTTTGCTGCGGACCACTTCAGGTTGTGGAATTGATTCCGAAGCAGAAACCTTTGTGTCAGTCCTGCTCAGCTCTGTGTTCCTCTCTGCCTGTGACGCTGAGTGACCCTCTACCCAACCTGACTCTTGCTTCACGTCTTGCTCTTGTTCCATCTGAACATCCTGTTGCCATTTCCTTATCCGCTGTTGCAAAGCTTCCTCTTCACTGCCAAACTTCTCACTCTCATTCTTCAGCTCAGAGAGGTTCTCCATCGAAAGCTGCTGCTCACGTTCTTCTGTTGTCTTCTCAAACAACATCTTCTCTGCTCTGGCTTTGGTTTTAGGTGATGACTCAGCTTCCACTCTAGCTTTTATCCTGGATGGTTTTTGTGCCAGTGTGACTGAAGCCTCAGTTTCCAATTCTCCTGTTTTGGCTTTATTCTCCTTTAACCAACGGGGCAGAAGATGTTTCCTCAGCTTCTACTCGACCTCTTCCTTTAGGTGACTTAGGTGTTGACACGGTAGCTTGGTCTACAGATGCTCTTTTATCCACCACATCCCGCTGGGTGTAAATATGCCCCTCTGGATCCATGTACTGTGTATCTGCAGGAATGGGCATATCGGTTTCAGGGTGGGGTGTCTCCATTTGCATGCCTTGCTGCCATTTCCTGACCCGCAAGGCCAGCAGTTTTTCCTCACACTGCAGCCGTTCGGCATCCAGGCTCTTCTCATACTGAGCTCTCAAAGAGTCCCCTTCAATCTCTTCTTCATATGGATCAACTGCTTCTGTTGCTATACAATCTGCTGTCACATCTTCACTAAGGAACCTTTCTTTGGCAGATTTGACACGTCTCGGCCTGGGTGACTCTCTCAGCATGTCCTCTGTCCTCTCTGTCCTGGCTTTTGTTCTAGACAACACGTCTGCATCCACTTTTGCTGCTCTGGCTCTTATTCTGGGGGATTTTTGTGCCCCGACTTCCATTTCTTCAAACCTGGTTCAACTGCGGTTGTCTCCTTAGCCAGTATGCCGACGTTTCAACTTCCCTCCTCTAGCTTTAACTTTAGGTGATTTGGGCATTGACACAAATGCAGCTTCTGGAGCTACCAATCTTAAGAGTGATTCCTGGAAAGAGTAAGTCGTGACCTCAGTTTCCACAAATTCCTTTTTCTCCACCACTCCCTCCTGTTTGGTGTAACTGTGCCCGGCCTGCTCCATATACTGCGTCTCTGCCTGATCACTTTCAGGGTGATATGTCTCCTCTTCTGACATCCTGCTTCCTTGTTGCCATTTCCTAATCCGCAGTGCGAGGAGTTTTTCCTCACACTCCATCCGTTCAGCGTCCAGGCTCTTCCCATATTGATCTCTCAAAGACTCCCCTACACGACTCCTCTTCATATGGTTCAACTGTGTCCCCTGATGTGACTGCTTCACTGAGGAACTTATCCCTGGCAGATGTCCTTGCTTACGTCTAGTTGACTCTGTGAGTGAAACCTCCTCCTGAGCCGAACCAATTCTAACAGCTTCCCTGCTTTCACTGTACATTGCAGATTCTGATGTTTCAGAGTACGGGACTTCAGGGTGACGAAGCTCGACTTCTAACTTGTAGCCTTCATCTTTTGGTCAGAAACCCCACTGCGTTGTTCACTAACCGTCTGCTTGACTCTTACATCTACCTGAGATTCAACAAAACCCTCAACTTTTTTATGTCAAGTGTCTCTGAATATGTTGAACCTGATTTCCTTTCTGTCTCCGGCAACAGTGTTTCAACTATCTCACCTCTCATGATCTGAATGGCCCTGCTTCTTGACTGAGGCTCAAATGAATGCCTTGTACGAGACTGCGAGGCATCCCTTCGTGAGGTTTTGCCATGGAATTCCCTATGACTCACCCCCTGATCAAAGGGTTTATTATATTGCGTGACATCTGGCAGAGATGCAGGCTTGACCCTGAGCTTATCAACATAATCTGCGTAGCTCGATTCACTAGCAACTGATTCCAACTCAAACTCAGAGGAAGACATGGTGGAAATAGAAAGTCTCTTCTTTTGTTTGACAGCTTTTTGGAGCGTGGTTAGTTTTGTTCTGACCTCGTTGTGAAGGCTCTCGGTGTCACTGAACCTATCGCTGTATCTGTCGCTGCACCGGTCACTAAACTTGTCACTGAACCTGCCGCCCGTGCGCCGGTCACAGTAAATATCACTGAATCTGTCGTTAAAGCGCTCGGACCGGTCGAACATCGCGGGAGGGGATGCGGCGCGCTCAGAGGCAGTCTCCAAATGTTTGGATTCCTTCTCTGTCTCTTTTTCATTTAAATTTGAACTCGATTTGAAATACACGGTACGCACAAGAGCGGTCTTGGATCGAGATCTACCTTTGTGAACTTTTGACATCTTGTCAAACGGAGACCCTACACACCTCAGGTCGACCCTAATTTTCCTGTCTTTTTTCTGCTCTGCCATGGCGTCTACGCTTGCGTGGGCTTTGGCGGAGCGTCGGACGAAGCCCAGGTAGTTAGCGGACTGCTCTTCCCTTAGCGACACCAACAGTGATGCTGTGGACTCGGCAGAACCCTCTGTGTTGATCGCCATTACCTTATAACTGCCAGAATCCTTCTCTTTGACACAATCAATTACCAGACTGGTGGTGTGCATGTGCATTTTACTGTCGGTGCAGATCTTACGTCTACGCTCTTTAGGAATAGATTTATTGTTATGAAACCACAGGATAGTTGGTTGGGGGCAAGCAACCAGTTTACACTTTAACTCCACCAGTTCTTCCTCTACCACTGATTGGAACTTGAGCTTCTTAGTGAAAGAAGGTTTGATGTTCTCAGTCCACGAGGTGATGGAGGAGGTTCGGCTGGCGCAGCGGTTTGCCGACACCAGGCCGTGATCTAGGAAGTCCTCTGTGTCGGAGAAGGCTCCTCTTAGCTGTCGGGTGCCGGTGAGTTCTGTGCTGCTCTGCTGAGTTGCTTCTTTGCTCTCTTGATAAAACAGCTCTGCAAACGAGAACAGATACTTGTCAGAACATCACGGCCTCCCGGGTAAAAAAAGAGAGAAAAAGGATTTGAATGAATCATTAATGGAAAATATTAAATGCATGCTGGGACTCACAATGCCATAAGAAATAATTTCACTCACCATATTTGTTCGAATAAACGCAAGACTTGATTCTATTTGAACCCTGCAGGAAGTTTTGATCCTTCGTCTGTGGAAATTTCTTCAAAACATGAATTATTTTATAATTATAATAAAAAGCATAATTCCAGGATGGGCTGCTAGCATTCACTTGTTTTGCTTTTTTTGTTGTTGATAATAATAGCTTTGGCTTTCTACTAGAATAGTCCTTACCTGACTTGCAGACAGGAGAATAAACGCCCTTTCTAAACCTTAAACTTAAGAAGAAGTAAATGCTCCACAAGTATCGAAGAGAAGCAAAGCTCTCCAGGATAACTTGTATATTATAAAACTTAAGCAAATGAAGCTGTAAAATTGGGTGAGAAGGCGTTTATTCGAACTAATATAGTTTACTGGTGTTATTTAGAATGCAAACCACAGTAATCACATCCCACTATCTGCAAGCCAGGCTAAGAAATATTTAGCAGGAAGAAGGTATCAGTTCCAAATGCAGTAAACCTTCATATCTTTTAAAGGGCATTTCAATTCTGGAAGCTTTAAAAGATACATATCCTGCACCTTTGTTTTCTGGAAAGGATAAGAGGAACCTTCATGCCAAACCCGGAACGACTTTTGGATGCAAAACCGCAAGTGTCAAAAAAAAATGGTACAAGCAAGTTTTATCTGGTCTCACCTGGGGGAAACCATGGCATATTATCACAATAAGAGCAGGTAGAAAAATACAGACCATAGAAATTGTATACCAAGACACATTAAGATGACATGCAACAATAGAAAATTCAGAGATAGGGGACAGTTCAACGTAATGACATATTTCCAAACTCTAAATGTAGTCTGTGAATGCAGGTCAACTATAAGCCAATAGGTCCGTAACACATGCACCTACACACACCATTTTACTTTTTCCACTTTCTCAACCCTTCCTCCACCTAAGAAACTTCTTCCGTTAAAAGCTTGGATTAAAGTTTCCCGCCAACAGACTACTTTAGAATCGGGAAATCATGAAAGTAAAACACCAATCCTGTTTAAACTGTCCCTTGTCATGTGTGAGAACGATATGGTTTGTGTGTTTCTGAGATGTGATGGTCAGGTATTTGACCATGTGAGCTTACCTTTGACTTCCTGCTCGATCTTGGCTTCAATCTGCTCTCTCACGTGAGTCACTGTGAAGAAAATAAATTACAATAATTTAGATTTTTTTCGTGAGCACATTCTGAGCATTGTTGATCCCAGTACAGATCCAGTGCGGGTCTTTAAACATTTCCGTAACATATTCATTCTCTCAAACTCAAATATATTTACCTTTTGCAATTGGATTTAAATAAGGTTTATCAACTAATTGAACTCCATCATCGCAAAATGTTTTTTTTAATTTATTTTTTTAAGATTATTTTCGGGAATTTGTATGCTTTATTCGACAGTTTGCCGAGACAGAGATGAAATGGGAAAGAGAATGACATGCAGAGGACGACCATGGGCCGGATTCTGAGGACTGAGCCTCTATGGGGCGGGCGCTCTAACCACTACACTACAAGCACCCCACCAAAATGTTTAAATTTAGCAAAACTTGAAAACATGAACTCCTTAAAGTAGAGTTATCCAAATGATCATTTTAAAACAGCTTGATACAACAAGTTTGTTATTTCATGATTTGTTGAAACAAAGCGCTTCAGACCAAATAATAGTTGTAAAAGTTCCTCCAAATGCAAAAGGAAAATATATTTGAGCCCTATTTGTTTTTTCACTGCAACTTTTTTTTGGATCTGTATATTTTGAGAGATTTTGCAGATTGTGAAGTGAAAAAAAACGAATCTGTGAGATTAAAGTGGGAAACAAACAGTGTCAAAAGGAAAGAAAGAAAGTTATTCAGACTTTACACAACACAGAATCAGACAGAACCAGACATAGAAGGGTTGAAGTGTCCTTGAGAATGGAGGTGAAAACAGACATGTGAGGTAAGTGAGTTTCATGCATTTTCCAGAGTTCTCCGGTGTGGGAAAAGGAGGGTGATGGAGAGATGGAGAGATGGAGAGATGGATTTGGTCCTGAGTGTGAGGGATGGAGGGAAGGCTTCAAACAAAGTGCTGCATTCATCACAGAAGTGTCTTGTCTTTCTGGAGCCGTGAGGTTAGTCTAGTCTGGACAAGGCTGAGGGATGTCCCCGAAAAGTTTTTATCCAGGATTTTAGATTTTGGGTTATTTTGAAGGTTCTAAAGGTTCTTTGACATGATGGCATTATTCCTGATCACTTTCTGTGCAACTCTGCAAGCTAATATTACAATTTATAAGGCCGTTAAGTTTGTCCGTTGCTCCTATGTAGATATAAAAGGCTAATTCTAAGGTGATAAAAAAAATACTATTTTCAAGAGTTTAAACGCTATCTAAAATATAATAAAAAATGTAATATTATATTATATTCCATCACTTTCATTTTCTGTGCTGAAATTACAATACATTTTACACACTGCACCTTTAGGTTGTTTGTAACTCATCTCTATTGCTGTCCATTATTGCTATAGATTTGTTTTTTAAATGTATCTTACTGGGGTTGAATGAAGGTAAATAAATATCCTATCTGATATTAACTTTGCAGATTGGTTAGGGACATCCCATGAGGTGTTTTGTTTTTTAGAAGACGTCGACAAGGAACTGAAGGAGGGTGAATTAATCGTTCGGGAACAGAAAAGGGTTTATTTCAGAGTGAGGTTTGAGAGAGGGGGAATGTGGCGGCATCCGACCGGTCCTGAAGTTACCTTCTTCTTCGTTGGTGATGGTGAGCGTAGCGGAGCATTTTGCCTCTCCGGCATTATTGGCGGCTTTGCATGTGTACTGTCCCGCATGCTCAGAGAAAGCATCCACTATCAGCAGCATGGCCGTGTTGGAAACCTCATCGAAGCTAAACACCACGTTCTTAGTGGGCTTAACGGGCTTCCCTTTGTGGAACCAGGTTATCTCCGGCTTGGGCATGCCCGACACACACGCGTGAAAGCGGGCAACCTCCCCGTGTGGCACTGTGCAGCTCGTGATTGGCTGGATGAAAACGGGCTTTTGGCCAATGGCGGGTTTCTTTACACTGGAGATGTGCCACGGAGGCGAAGCAGGGCTGTCCACGGTTTGTGTTTGCCCTGAAAGGAAGCATCGTGCATTGACTTTTTATCTGAATTTCTCTCATTTATGTTTAAACCCAATCAGCACCATTTTGAGTGATTTCAAGTTTCATGTTAGTGCTGGAAAGATGTTAATGTTTCCTCCATGGCTCTGTGTACAATTATTGTTGTTAATTCTTAAATTGTTCATAAGAAAGTTCCTCGGAGCACCTTTAAGTAATTGTAAAGATTATGTACTTTCATGTATGTTTGTATGTACAGTATATGTGTGTTGTGTTGTGTTATGTTTGTCATCTGAATTGTATTAAACAAAAGAAAGAAGAAAAATAAATGTAAAAAATCTTACCGTCCATAGTGAGTGTTGCTGATGTACTTTCATGCACGTTTGTATGTATATGTGTGTTATGTAATGCTTGTCTTGTGAATTGTATTATTTTTTTAAACGCAAAAAAAATATTGTCGTGTTTGCATTTAAAAAAATATATATTAAAAAGTAAAGATCTTATCTTCTAAATAAAATAATAAAAAATAAATTAAAAATTCTTACCGTCCATAGTGAGTGTTGCTGATGTACTTTCATGCACGTTTGTATGTATTGTGTGTTATGTAATGCTTGTCTTGTGAATTGTATTATTATTCTAAATTCTAAATAATAATAATTTAAAAAAAAGCATTCTTACCGTCCATGGTGAGTGTGGCAGAGCAGAAAGCTTTGCCGGCGCTGTTGGTGGCCACGCAGGTGTACTCTCCCTCGTCCTCGGGGTAAACTCTGGAGATCTCCAGCTGACAGCTGTCGTCAAACTGAGACATCCTGAAGAAGTCCGACTGCTTGATCTCCTTCTCCTTATGGAACCAGCTGATCCTCACGTCTGGATGGAGATAGATGGAGACACAGAGACAAGAACATCAACTTATCGCTCTAAAGCTTTTTATTTTTTTTTATTAATTTTTTTCTGGCATTTTCAAGCTTTAATTGGATATGTACAGAGTTGAAATGGGGAGACAGAAAGAGAAGTGGGAAAGGTCACGGGCCAGATTTGAAATCGGCACCCCATGCAACGAAGGCGGAGCCAATTATGGGAATCGCTCTTATCCACTACGCACGAGCGCCACTCTCTTCAGCTTTTTAAAGGTTCTATTTACTTCTGGATTTGTGATTTTGGACCCTTCCGTATTGTGTGAGTGCTGCAAATGAGAAAAACACAGCCATAACGGGCATGTTGCTAGCTACGTGGGGCCTTAGTTTACATACAATTGGTTACTGCCAGTTTACAGATGCTGAGTGTGTATTAATTTTAACACACTTTTTTCAGCTAAACCCTAGTAAGACAGATGCAGATCGTGAGGGACATTCAGTGATTTTAAATCATATTTAGCTGTATGATAATTTCTGCTTTCTGTAAACATGTTAAATAAATTCAATCAAATCATAATATAAAAGTAAGTGTGTTCTTTTCTTACCGTCTCCGCGGACTCTGCATTGGAACCTGGCTGACTCTCCCTCTGTGGCTGAGGTGCTGGAGATCGCTGAGATCACGACCGGAGGAGCGACAGTAGCTCCGGAGTCTGGAGAAACCATCTCGGACACTACAACACGCAAGGCAAGGCAAGTTTATTTATATATTATATTATATATCTATCTGTCTATCTGTCTGTCTGTCTGTCTGTCTGTCTGATCTATCTATCTATCTATCTATCATTATCTATCTATCTATAAAAAATATACATCTCATAAAACCGACATATGACCTGAAAAAATGTCTCTTCAAATATATAAAAATAATAAAAAAAGAAGCAAAACAAGGTGTTTCTCACTTGTATATAAAAAAGTGTTTTAAGCACTTCATGTTACATTTGCTTGTATGAAAAAGTGCTCTATAATAAATATTAATTGATTGATTGATTGATTGATTGATTGATTGATTGATTGATTGATTGATTGATGATTGATTGATTGATTGATTGATTGATTGATTATTGATTGATTGATTGATTGATTGATGATTGATTGATTGATAGATATCTTACCTTCCACGTTGAGTGTAGCGGTGCTGGTTGCGTTTCCAAAGTCGTTCTTGGCTTCACAGTGATACGTCGCGGCGTCTTCTGGGAAAACCTCGATCAGGAGCAGCGAATGTTCGTTTCCGTCGCGAAGGAACTTGCACTTGAATCCCGGGGACAGAGCCTGGGAGTTCTTATACCAGGAGACGGTCGGCATGGGGACGCCACTGACCTGGAGATGGTTAGGAACATTTTGAATGAATGAATGAATGAATGAATGAATGAATGAATGATTTTATTTGACCATTTTGATATAAATATTTTGCCATCGTTAGTGATCATAGGTTGTTCTAGGAGGGGGCATGCAACCTGTAACACTAAGCTTGGACCCGCCCCTCTAAAAGGAGAGTCTTTTCCCCCCCTACTTCTTGTATATTAACACAATTATTTATGTGTCAAATGCATTTATAGAATACGTCTTTGGTTTTAATTACTTTTTGTTTTGGAGGTTTTTGAGTTGAGTCAAAGTTTTGTTGGAATAATAAAAGAGTTTATTTCCTATAAAGTGACATCTGTGAACGTTGATAATGCTGATTTATAATAATCAGATTCATCAAGTACAAATAATATTTACTCTGTTTATCTTTTAAGTTAAAAAAAAAATTCTCCAAAGTAAAATAAAAATCTTTCGACAAAGATTTTGCCAGAGATTCTTTCAAAATAGAGAATCTGAATGCTTCAATGGACACATAGAGGAATTTGACTTGGCATCCAGCGCTTAACACAAAACTAGACACAGACAGTAAAATGCGCCTAGCTCTAGAAAACATAATATTTAAAAACAGTTTAAAATGAAGGACTAAGGAATAGAGCAAATAAAAGTATTTAAAAGTAAATTATATATAACTTTCTACAAAAAAAAAAATGTCAATGATAAAAACCCCAACGATTTTGCCAGAAATTCTAGACAATAGAATAGAGAAATGCCAAAATGAATGCACATACAAATATAAATGTATAAATGGGCGACCGTGGCTCAGGTGGCAGAGCGGGTCGGGCAATGATCGAAGGGTTGGAGGTTCGATCCCCGCTCTGCCACCTGTGTCATGGTTGTTGTGTCCTTCCTTGGGCAAGACACTTCACCCACCTTGCTTCGTGTGAATGTCGATAGTTAGCCTGCTGCTATCGGTGAATGAATGTGTGTGTGAATGGTAACGTGGGAAAGGAAAACAGGTCTCCCTTGCAAAATGAGTCTCGGGTCTCAATGGGATTTACCTGTATAAATAAAGGTTAAAAAATAAAAAATAAAAAAATAAAATAAATTTGGGTGCACGCCACTCACCTGTACAGAGAAGCGTGCTGGTTTGCCGGCCTCCACCGACTGCGGCTCCATGTGACGAAGGATCTGAGGAGGCTCCGGGACTGAACAAGACAGGAAATATAATCAGCTGCTGTGAGCTCGGGTTCACAGGAGGATAGGACTTTTCTTTCTTATTATTTTTTTTTGTTTAGTGTGTGAATTAATTAATTAATTGGTTAGATACTGTTTAATGATTAATCTAGAATACAGCTCCCGGAAAAAAAATTAAGAGACCACTTCAAATGTTCAGTGTCTCTCGTTTTACTCTTTAGAGGCATATGTTTGAGTACAATGAACATTTTGATTTTTAATATAAACTACTGACAAAATTTCTACCAAATTCACAATAAAAATATTGTCATTTCGAGCATTTTCGATAAGTAATGTAGAGATAAAGATTTAAGAAAAATCCAGACTGGTCTCTTAATTTTTTTTCCGGGGCTGTATATGGAAGATTCCCTTCTGAATGGACTTTTCATGATATTCAATTTTCTTTAGATGGATTTGTATTTGCGCCACTAGTTCACAAAAAAAAAAAAAAAAAAGTCCCATTCTGTGAACTATCGGCTCAAATTGTATACAGTATCAACCGATCGAAGCAGAGGGATATTTATCACCTTGTTAATTCACTAAATGTGTCTAGATTTAGTTTGGTTTAGTTTATTTCGAACATTTGGGAAAAACTGAAATATAAGAAATTAGTACGATAAATTAATAAAGTTTTAAGATTATTGAATTGAAAGTTTATTGAAATTAAAATACTTAATTGAATTTTGACCATCTTAAATCTTGACCAATTTAACATGTCCGAAAAAGAGAAGTAAGAATATACTTATTTAATACTACCTCTTCTCCACACTTAATAATAATAATAATCATGTTATGACCTCTATTGCATATTCATTAAAATGTTAATTCTACATACACCCACACATATACGCTACATAATATATATAGTTAATGCCTCAATGGTTAAAAGCAAATCTGTTTCAAAGCGGAGAGATTTCATAATAAAACCAAGATTTGCGCAAAATACAAAATTGTATTCTTACCGAGCATTTCTTCTTTCCCACAGACTTAAAGGTGGAACCAGCAATTCTGGAGATTGCTTGTTGTCAAAATCACTTTTATCTAAATATTACTAACTTACCAATCAATTATTATTATTATTATTTTATTATTATTATTATTATTATTATTATTATTATTATTATTATTATTATTATTATTATTATTATTATTAATTATTACAGCAGAGTTTTTTCAGCGCACACACAGTACGGACAAGTAGCAGATTGTTGGAGACGTTCAAAACTCTCCAGAATCGCTGAGTCCACCTTTAAATCCTTCACTAAGTGCAATACCAAGTGTCGACCAGCAGATGGCGATGTTTCAACTATGTGAACCACCTTGAGCATTGAAATCTAAAATATTCAGAAAATAATTTTAGACTTTGGTCAACAAATCTACCATTGTTTGACTCTATGTGAATGCCTTGTATGTGCTTTTTTCCCACATACACAAACGTATCGCTCCTATGGTGTGCGATAAATTTGTGTGTCTTTCTCGATGTTGTTTAAGGCTTGCTGTTTGTCAAAATGTGATTTTTATTTTGTTTTAACTATGTTATTTTAGGGGTGACATTTTGCCAGGGACTATACCTGGAAATTGTAGCCTATATTAAGCCATGGGGACTGTCCACGAAAAAAATAAAAAATAAAATAAATAATTTTAAGATTTAATTTGAAGATGATTTTTTTTTCACTATTTTCAGACAAACCGTGAGTTGATCAATCAAGAAATGTATATGCAGATTTTTTTCAGAATTTTTTGTAAGTGTTTGTAATCCCATGAATATATAAATGGAGCTACATTTTACAATTTAAATAATAATATAATAATAAAATAAAAATAATAATAAAAAAGAAAAGCCTGCACTCTGCTCTTGGTTGGTATCGCCATTTATTGAGAACTAACGAATATTCAAATAATAATTTTACAGAAAGGCACTTTTTATAAGAATTAAATAAAAATTAATTAATTCATTTTCAATCTGTTTGGATTTTGTAGAACATAACGGTGAATGGTCAAAACTTCATTTTCTTCAGATTTTGATGAACCACTTCTACTTCTCAACAGAAATGCCATGAGGACTGATTTCCATATTCCATTCAATTCAGTTTGATTTGATTCTTTAAGACTTAAAAAGTGTAGTCAGTGATACTGGAGAACGCTTGTTGTCAAAATCACTTTTTGTCAAAATCAGTGAATATCTCCTTATGATCTGCTACCTGTCCGTACTATGTGTTCTCTGAAAAAAAAAAATCCAGAGTTAATACACAGCCTAGGCTCTGTAAACTGGTAGGCTATGTTGCTAGCTACGGTGGGCCCCTTTGTTTACGTACCAGTTTACAGAGATATTCACTGATTTTGACAAAAAGTGATTTTAACAACAATCATTCTACAGAATCACTGACTGCACCTTTAATTTAAAATTGCATTAATATAAAAACTACACACCGTACATTTTAAATTAAAATCTTGCCTGTAAACTAAAATTTTGCGTTTTTTAATTTTTAATTTGTTTAAACGGTTAGTAAATCGATTAGTAGCCACAGCCCCCATCATGCAATTAAATGAAAACGTGTTGAGACAGTAGAAACAGCAGAAGAGAGCCTTTAATATATTAAATCTGGGGTTAATTCCATCAGTCCATCTTCCCGTCCGACTCACTATTGACTCGGAGGTGCATGGTGCTCCTGTTTTTGCCTGCGATGAAGGTGTATTCTCCTGCGTCGCTGCGGAAGCTTTCGGAGATGGTGAGACGGTGCAGCTTTCGGATGGCCACGTAGTTGAAACGTTCCTCGACTGAGAACTGAATCTCGACTCCGTTCCTCAACCAGCGACCTTCTACATCATCCTCGTTGACCTCGAACTCAAAGGTCGCTCGGTGCTTCTCCAGGACCTGTCGGAGGAAAGGAGCAAGAATGTATCATTAAAAAAGGTGCTACGAGGAAGATCTGACATGTTGAGATCATTATTAATCTTCACATAATCTCTTATTTTAAAAGGAGTAGAAACAACATTTCTTGGTGGGTAAATATGATTCCTTAAAAGGTGCTAGGAGGAACTTTTAAATATTTCTGAAACATTCTAATTTTGCTTCTCCAGGACCTGCCAGAGAAAAGGAGCAAATCAAATCAAATCAAATCAGTTTTATTTTGTATATAGCCCAAAATCACAAATACATTTGTCTCAGTGGGCTTTACATTTCATACAATATGATACAATATGATACAATAAGACACCCTGCCCTTACACCCTTAGCTCGGCTGAGAAAAAACTCCCAGTAAAAACCCTTTACCGGGATTAAAAAAAAATGTAAGAAATCTCAGGGAGAGTCGACAAAGTAAGGGATCCCTCTCCCAGGACGGACATACTGTAATAGATGTCATAAGTAGAGAAAATCACGAAGGAATTTTCTTCATTGACCAGGTGATTACATGGTAATACTAAAGTAAAGTGCGAATACCAAGAAAGTATCATTAAAAAAGCAGCTACGAGGAAGATTTGACATGTTGAGATCATTATTAATCTTCACATAATCTCTTATTTTAAAAGGAGGTAGAAACAACATTTCTTGGTGGGTAAATATGATTCCTTAAAGTAGCTACAAGGAACTTTTAAATATTTCTGAAACAGTCTTGTTTTTTCCTCCGATGATCATAAAGTACATGTAACAACGTTCACCCAGGAACAACAGCTGGCGTGGTAAACACACTACCGCTTTTGACCAAAGGGGGCACTAGAATGAACAAAAACTGAAAGTTCCTCTGAACATTTTTAACGTAACAATGGATTCAACTTCTTTTTAATGGTGTACTTTGTGAGATTTTCAATTTAAAAAAGTAATTTACTATAATTTTTTCACTGGCATTTCGTCCACAATAACCCTTCCACTTAAATTTAATTGACTGTGATGTATTTATTTATTTATAGTGATTTAAAGTAACTAGTAGGAACCTTAAGAAGTGGTTGATTTTAGGACCAAAGCGGCACTGTGCATTAATAATAACCATATAACTATATATTTCAGTTACAGGTTTATGGTCCTCATAGGAAAAATTTGATTCTCAAAGAGTTTCAAAAAAGTTAAAAGAATTAAATAAAAATAATTATACAAAAAAAAGAAAAGTCCGTCTCACCGTGATTTCCCGCTCTGCAGGCTCTGAGATGCGGATGTCGCGTCCCTCCACGGTGAGTGTTGCCTTGGAGACGCTGGACCCGGCAACGACAGAATACTTTCCGGCGTCAGACATACGCACTGTCTGCACCATGAGGCGGTGGCTGAACTTCTCAGCTGTCACCATGAACCTGTCAACACAACACAGGGAAGAAAACAATACAAATTCACATCAATAAAGAAACACAATACTGAAAAACAAACACTCGTAGGAACTTAAAACAAGTGGTTGATTTTAGCGCCCCCATTTGGACCAAAGTGGTAGTGCGCATTGATAATAACTATATAACTATATATTGCTAGTAAAGGTAATTTTTTTTTTTATGATCTGTCAACGCAACAATAAGTATATTTACACAAATGAAACTACAATAAATAACTTTGCTTTTTTTTTTTAAACTGGTATCCAGGCACCTACATCCACACCTCACCCCCCCACCACACACACCACACACACACCACACCACACACACACACACACACACACACACACCCCCCCCCACACCCACACACTAGAATAGAGGAGAAGTACTTACCTTCCTCAGACGTGTCCACTCCTGGCCGTCCTTCATCCAGATACCTGAATGTTCGGCTCAGACAACTTCACATTCAAAAGATGGCTTTTCTTCTCTGTGATCTTTATGTCTTTGATTTTCTTGGTGAATTCGATCAGACGAGCTGAAAAAACAAACCGAAAGCAACTTTTTAAATATAGCTTAACCTTTATTCATTCAGTAAATCCCATTGAGACCGTGAGCTAGTCTTTTTTCAAGGGAGACCTGTTCCATTAAGATGTTACCAAATAAAAATAGCCAAATGCACTTTATTCAACAAACCTTAATTTATTCATTGTTCTGAGAACCGGAAAAAGCCTCTTTTCAAGGAACTTTCATAAATGTTGAACATTCAAGACAATTAAAAGATAGCCTATTAGGTAGCTAACATGGAAATACTCAAGTGAAAGCTCTTCAAATCTGTACTTATGTAATTGTCAGCCCAACTTTTTAATGTAATAAACTTCATGTGTTTATTTGTATTTGTATTTATTTTATGGCAAAGACTTTATTTGTACCGTAATAACAAATGTCTCTGTATGTGTAACATTGTACTGTCATACACCAAAGCGAAAATTAAATAAAAAAACTTATTAGAGAGCGCCATTCATGGCAAGCTACTGCCATCGGTAGATGAGTGTGATTAATGCAAGGGTGAATGTAAGATATTACAAGCGCTTTGGCTGAGAAAACGACTAGAAGCGACTATCATAAGTCAATCCCAGTACCATTTATTACACAATTAAAAACGAATTATAACAAAAATATATATTCGTGTGTTTTTCAAGCCTTACCTTCCACAAACAGGTTTGCGGTGGAAGCAGCAGAGCCAGCTACAAACTGGTATTCTCCTCCGTCCCCAAAGTGAACGTTTCTGATGGTGAGAGAGTGAGTTTGCTGTTTGCTGCGGACCTGGCACCTGTCCGAAGACTTCACTTCAACACCGTTCTTCAGCCATTTGTACGTGACGTTCTCGTAGTTTACGGTGACTTCAAAGGTGATGGTGTCACGTTCCTGAGCGTTCAAATCCTTCAGCATGGAAGTGATCATGACAGCTGGGAACAGAGGAAAAGCAGATAGGGTCAGATATACAAATATAAATACAGGTGATACTCGTATTATTAGAATATCATGGAAATTAATTGGAATTGAGGCAAGAATTCATGCAAAAGGGTCAAATATACAAATATGAAACATGTACAGAAAGTTTAATTCAAAGTTAAAATATTTTTAATTTGGCTCTGAAGAGAATTGTGGTTGTATTTGAACTACATTATTTTGATTTTATTTATTTTTTTAAGTTGCAAATTAACTGACAATTTTTTTTCTTGATTCAGTGAGTGAGTTGGCAACAGGTTGTTAACTTATAATTATCATTATACTGGCTCATAAAACTAAAGCTATTACTAAAAATAACTTCAATGTAATATTAACTGGAAATGTGTGTGAATTCACCGTGTGAATGCTGGTTGCTGAAAAGCTGACACTAAACTGGATTGTTCAATATATATATATATGTTTTATGTGTGTGTGTCTGGATGTATGTCATAGTGATGTGAGAGTGATGTGTGAGTGGAGTGAGTGAGTGAGTGAGTGAGTGAGTGAGTGAGTGAGTGAGTGAGTGAGTGAGTGATGTTGTCTGTCTGTTGTCTGTCTGTTATGTGCTGTCTGTCTGTCTGTCGTGTCTGTCTGTCTGTCTGTCTGTCTGTGCGTGCGACTTACGGCTAACGGTGAGAGTGGCGGACACGCGGTCGTTGCCACAGACGAAAGTATATTCTGCAGAATCTTCTCTGCTTGTGTTCATGATCTTCAGCTGGTGAAGTTTCCCCTGGACACGATACGAATTTATCGCTCATCTCAATCTCCACGCCGTCTTTCAGCCACGTGGCCGGGACGTTGAAGTGAGAAACCTCACACTCAAACGTGGCAATGTGGGTCTCTGGGAGAACCACACTCTTCAGGGGTTTGGTCACACGCAGAGCTGTCAAAGAGACGGACACAAGAAAAGTAATTAAATTTAAAAATGTAATAAATAGACTGGAAAATATTCTAAATCTAAATTCTCAATTACAAAGAAAAGATAAATAAATAATAATAAACATCAAATAATAGAATTTCAAAAAACACACAGTTTTCCAGCTGTACTATTCTCATGTAAAATATATATTTTTATCTATTATTATAGGAAGATAAGAAACTGTTCTTAATGTTTTATTCTGGAAAAATAAAGGTTAAAAAAAAATCAAATAAGCTTTATTGATATAAACATCAACAGTATAAAAAGAAATACAATACATTATTAATGGGTACATACCCCCACAGTGATGTGCACTGATAATGATTGGAATAAATACATCTACAAATCGTAAAACAATCAAACTTTTATTGTTATCATATTATTATTTATATTATTATTATTATTATTATTATTATTATTATTATTATTATTATTATTATCATTCATCATAATCATTATCATCATCATCTCATCTCATCTCATCATCACAATCAATATTATTATTATATTTATATTATATTATTTTATTATTTATTATCATTTAGTGGAGTACATACCCTCGACAGTGAGTGTGGAGCTGCACTGGAGGTGTCCCACCACAGCGGTGTATTCTCCTGCGTTGCTGCTGTCCACGTTCTGAAGGATGAGTTTGTGAGCTTTCCTCTCGGTCAGGATCTTGACCTTCTCGTTGGACTTGAGCTCCGAGCCTTTGAACATCCAGCGCACCGGGATGTTGTCATGTGACAGACTCATCTCGAAGGAGGCAGTGCCATCCAGCAGTGACGTCACATCCTTTGTCTTCTTGATGATTTTAATGGCTGTGGAAACATAAAAGAAGTAATTACATTTTTAGAAACTTTTAATCATCAAGATAGCTTATAATTGGTAAGTTGTCGATAATACTTTTCAGTATTTTTTGTATTAAAAGGTGCTATGAGGAACTTTTAAATATTTCTGAAACAGTCTAATTTTTCCTCTGATGATCATGAATTACATATAACAGCAAACAAGACCATCAGTGCAAATAATGCTATTATTATATAGTTTTTCTTAATGCCTTTGGTACACTCACCCAGGAACAACAGCTGGCGTTGTAAAAACACTACCGCTTTTGTCCAAAGAGGGTGCAAAAATGAACACAAACTGAAAGTTCCTCAGAGCAAATTTATTAACCTTATTGATTTGATTGAAGAGATACTCACTCTCTACGTTGAGTCTGGCGTTAGCAGACAGTTTTCCCAGCTTGAAGGAGTAAACAGACTCGTCCACGTGGTGCAGTTCTTAACCTTCAGTGTGTGGATCATCCCATCGGAGGTGATCTCGTACTTATCGCCGTTCTTAAGGTCCACTCCGTTTTTGATCCATTGAGAACCTGAAAGTAAGTAGTTTAGTTTAATTATTGCGATTACATTTTTCCTCAGCTTTGGCTTCCTAAACAAGGGTATAGCTTGTCTTTCTTAAGCAAGTAAATATTATATTCCATGATTTCATATGTTTTTGTGCTTAATGTTTTTTTGTTCTGTGTTTTGTATTTAGTTATTATTTGTTTGTTGTGTGACATTGCTGTTAATATACTGAATGCAGAACAAATGCCTCGGAAATAAGTTTATCAATTAATTCAATCAAATCAAATCAATCACATAGATTCACAACATTGCATAAGTTAAAAAATAAAAAAAAAAAAACATAAACATAAACAAGAAAGTAGATTTTAGTTAAATAAATGTAGCATACATATACTTACATTAGTTTGTATTTCACATTTCATACATCAGAATATTTCTTTTTAATTTGATGAGTTTTTTACCTTTTACGTCGATGTGTGTGAGCTCCAGACTGAACAAGCTCCGAGCTCTGTCACGTCTGGTTCCTCATGGTTTATCTGATCTTCACCGCTGGAGATGAAAATACAAAAAGGACAAACGGTATTGAGAATCTGGGCTAAGAATCCAGGCTGAGGACACGAACAAAATGACCCTGTTCTTAGTCGATACTGAGATTAAATTTAGTTTTTGCTAAGTATTTTTGTACTTTCACAATTTTTTTTAAATGTTTCCAATGCAGAATGATCTTAACAAATTGTTTGAACTGTGAAATTACACGTGTATCTGTTTGAGAATAAGTGGTTCAAATAAATACACAAATTCTTTAATAAATAAAAAAAAAAAAAAAAAAAAAAAAAAAAAAAAAAAAAAAAAAAGAGAAAGAGAAAAGAGAAGAGAAAGAGAAAGAGAAAGAGAAAGAGAAAGAGAAAGAAGGAAAGAGAAAGGAAAGAGAAAAAAAAGAAAAAAGAATGAGCTCCTTACCCTCCACTCTGAGGTTGGCAGTAGTCTTGGAGCTGGCCACCTGGTAAGTGTATTCTCCCACATCCTGCGGTCTGGTGATGACAATGACAAGCGTCTCACTGCTCCCTTCACCTCACTGACCACGTTATCGTTAAACTCAACAGGTTTTCCTTCCTTCATCCACTTTCCATCGGCTTTGGCGTTCGCGACTTCACACTCAAACTCTGCGGTCTGAGATTCGGCCACTGTCACGTCCTTCAGTGGGCGAGTGATGGCTCCACCTAGTGGCAAGACAGGAGAAATGGTTGGTTGCATATTTATGGGGCAAGAGAAATATTAAGAGACCACTCCAAATGTTCAGTGTCTCTTGTTTTACTATTTATAGGCATAATGTTTGAGTAGAATGAACATTTTGGTTTTATAATATAAACTACTGACAACATTTCTACCAAATTGTTTCATGTGTCTCAAATGTTGTGGTGAAAGAATAATGTACACTTTGTGGAAATAAAGACAACCTTGAACCTTGATCATTTAGTTTCAATATAAAATACAGCTCCGGAAAAAATTAAGACCAGTCTGGATGTTCTAAATCTTCATCTCTAATTACTTATGAAAATGCTTCTTAATGACAAAACATTTATGGAATTTGTAGAAATGTTGTCAGTCGTTTATATTATAAAACCAAAATGTTCATTCTACTCAAACATATGCCTATAAATAGTAAAACAAGGCGGGACACTGAACATTTGGAGTGGTCTCTTAATGTTTTCCAGGAGCTGTAGAATAGTTTTTAGACGTACCTGAGACTGTGAGTTTTGCGCTGGAAGTCTTCTCCCCAGCGTGGAACATGTATTGCCCTTCCTCGTCCTTCATCGCGTCGATAACAGTGAGAGAATGAGCCTTTCCCTTGGACTCCATCTTGTATTTGGGTCCAGGTTTGAGCTGCTGGTCCCTGAAGGTCCACAGCGGGTCGATCCCCGCGTGGGACACTTCCACGCTGAATGTCACGTTCTGCGACTCGGAGCAAACTTTGTCCTCCATGTGCTTCACGATGGAAACCTCTGTAGGGACAGAAAATGGTGGTTAGAATATGGAACGATCATTTTTTCTTTTTCTTTTTTTTTTAAAGATAATTTTTGGGCATTTTCAAGCTTTATTAGACAGTACAGAGTTGAAATGGGGAGAGAGAGAGATGGGGGGATGACCTGCAGTAAAGGTCCACGGGTCGGACTCGAACCCGCGACCACTGCAACGAAGGCCGGAGCCAAAATGGTACGCGCTCTATCCACTACGCCACCGGAGCGCCCCACGGAACTATAATTTTCTAATCCATTCGTGAATGTATTCACATATATGAGTGCATCCAAAATACTCATCTTGCTGATTATTATTATTATTATTACTATTTTTAAAGATATTATTTTGGCATTTTTATGCTTTATTGATAGTGTAGAGACAGAGTTGAAATGGGGCAGAGAGGGGAGTGACATGCAGAGAAAAAAAAATAAACTATTAATTAGAAATCCATAAAGGAAATAATGGAGAACTAAAATCTTACTTTCAACACAAAAGTCAATTATTATTTCTATTTCCAACTGAATTGTAGTGGAATATAAGCATAATAAAGTAGCAGTAAATAATGGAAAAATCTAATCAAATCTTACTCTCAACACTCAGGGTGCAGCTGGTATCCACTTTGCCGACCACCAGTTTGTAGCGTCCCTCATCGGAGGCGTGGGATCTGCTAAAGACAAGGCGTTGCTTGGAGCCCTTCGCTACCATCTGGACCCTGTCGCTGGCCGAGACCACTTTGTCGTTGTGGAACCATTTGACGGAAATGACGTCCTGGGCTGAGATCTTAGCCTCCAGAACGGCTTTGGTGCCTTCAACTGAAGACACGTCCTTCAATGGAATCTGGATGTCAATAGCTAAAAGAAAAAGACAGAAAGGAATGATTGTTTAATATTTAAAAAGGTGCAGTGTGGGGCTTTTCAGAGGTGGAATGTAACTCGGTACATTAAAGTAGCTACGAGGAACTTTTAGATATTTCTGAAACAGTCTCGTTTTTCCTCTGATGATCATAAATTACATGTAACAGCAAACGAGACCGTCAGTGCAAAGAATGCTATTGTTATATAGTTTTTCTTAATGCCTTTGTCCGAGTATGCCCACCCAGCTAAGATGTATGCAAACAAAGCATTTAAAGAGTTTATAATGTATATGTGTAGGCTATTTTCACTACAGTAACATATCTGAATACTTGGGTAACATTTAAGATATTGGTCTGATGTCCGAACTGGGACACACACTACCCACACCCACACCCACACCCACACCCACACCCACACTCACACTCACACTCACACTCACACTCACACTCACACACTCACACTCACACTCACACTCCCATCCACACACCGCACACTCACACCCTCACTCCCCTCCCCCACCCACTCACACTCACACCCACACCCCTCCCCCCATCCCCCCCCCACCCCGTCCCCCTCCCCCCCCCACACATCCCCACACTATTAAACCATTTGTGACCCTTACTTTGAACATGTAGTTTTCCCGTGGTGGAGATCTCTTGGGCAGGAACCACGAAGGAGTAACTGGCAGCGTCTTCTCGGCTGACGTTCTCCAGCAGAAGCTTGTGGATCTGTTTGTCTATCACGATGTGGACGCGGTCGGAGGCTGTCACGGCCACTCCGCTCTTCATCCAGGTTCCTTCAACGTTCTCCTGAGAGAACCGGACCTCCAGCTGAGCGATGTCTCCCTCGCACACTGTGAGGTCGGTCAGGGGCTGCAGCAGGGTCACTGGGCGCACTGATGGTAGAATAAAAAAACACCGTTATTAAGATAGTAATGTTATGTTCATGAAGTTATGTTATGTTGTTTTTTTTTTTTTTTTTTTTTTTTTTTAAGATATTTTGGGGCATTTTTATGCTTTATTGATAGTGCAGAGAGACAGAGGTGAAATGGGGCAGAGAGGGAGTGACATGCAGAGAACGGGAATCGAACCCGGGTCTGCTGCTGGGCCCGGCCCGGGAGGGGGACGCCTTACCGACTGAGCTTAAAGGCGCCCCGTTGTCCGTATTCATATATTAATATGTACAATATCATATGTTCATTGCACTACCGACACTTAAGCACTTGGACTTTTTGGAAACATTTTCATTTTTATATTGTTGCTCATATTCAATATGTACAAAATCAATTAATTGTTCGTATTGTTCATATTGTTGACTGTTGTTTTATATTGGATATATATGTATGTTTAATCCTAACTGTTTTTTACTAACTTTTTATATTTATAACTGTGCAGTGGCTAATATATTTTATCAAAAATCTAAAAATTTGCTAGAATTCGGAGTTTCGTCAAATCTGCAAGAACACCCCAATTGAGAACCCTGCTACACTGCAGAGACATATCCTACAAACTGATGTTCACAGTGCACACCACATTCCTTGATACTCTGTTAAGATTCTTACATTTCATCTTGAGTGATGCGCTGGTCTTCAGATCTCCACATACGAAGGTGTATTTTCCCTGGTCTGTTTTCCTGACGTCCTTGACAGACAGACTGTGTCTCCCGCGACGAGAGGACATGTTGTATTTGCTGCTGTGAGAAAGCTCTTTCTCTCCGAAGAACCAGGTGCCTTCAGCGTCCTCACGAGACATCTCCACATCAAACTCTCCGGAGTAGGTCTCTGGAACCTCTATGCTCTCCATGCGTTTGACGAACTCCAGGGCAGCTCCTGTGGATATATATATATATACATCAATAAATATCAAGAAACATTGTTTAGCAGTCACCAATCAACCTGAATAACCTGTATGTATCGATCTATCTATCTATCTATCTATGTGTCTGTCTGTCTGTCTGTTCTGTCTGTCTGTCTGTCTGTCTGTCTGTCTGTTGTTGACTGCATTTAAATATACAGGGTTAGGGTTAGAATGCATAATGTAAATATGTACAGGTACTTTAGTATGTAGTGTAGTAAAAAGAAAGAAAGAGTATGTGATTTGGAAGGCAGGGATAGTTTACTTTGACATTTCCTGACATAATGAAAAAAAAAATCTTCCTTATCTGATTTTTTTTCTTCTCTCCTGTCTGTGGCCCTAAAACTCTTCTGTACTTTAGTATGTAGTGTAGTAAAAAGACTAAAACTATTCTGTACTTTAGTATGTAGTGTAGTAAAAAGACTAAAACTCTTCTGTACTTTAGTATGTAGTGCAGTAAAAAGACTAAAACTCTTCTGTACTTCAGTATGTAGTGTAGTAAAAAGAAAGAAAGAGTATGTGATTTGGGAACACAGGGATATAATAGTTTACCTTCCACATGGAGCCTTGCGGTGGTCTTAATGTTTTCATCGTCTACGGTCACACAGGAATAATCTGCGTCGTCTCTCATCTCAATAACCAGGACAGAGAGGAAGTGGACCTTTCTGTCCGAGTGCATTCTGTATTTGTCTCCGGAGAATATCTCAACGTTGTTCTTCATCCATTTGACTTTGACGAAGGGCTCGTTGGTCTCACACTCAAAGGTCATGATGGTGTCCTTCTCGTTGGCGCTGATGTCTTCCAGTCGCTGAGTGAAGGTGATGGCTGCTTGGGCTGCAAACGGGGAAGAATATATATGAAGTGAGGATTGGAAATAAATTAAACCTGCAGTGTGTAGAATTTTGGGTTTTATTTCCTAGCAGATTTTGTTGAAAGTAATTATAATATCCATAAGTACATTTAATTTAGTGCATAATAGCTGAAAAATTGTTTTTGAATTATTTACTTAGAAAGGGTCTCATATATGTCCATATTTCTGCATATTTTGGACCAAGGCCTAGTGCCGCCATCTTGAAAGTGTCATAGTTGGAATGTCATCAGGTGCATTGTTTAAATTTTTTAATTGTTCTTGTCCTTGAAGGCCACTGTAGCTTCTGTTATTATTCTAAAGGGTTGGGGTTACCCAGGGAGTGTTGCATTCTAGAACTTTCTAGAACTTACTTGATGATGTCATATTACACACTGCACCTTTAAGATGCTTACTCAAGTAAAAACACTTCCAAACACTCATTAGCAAACGAGGGCCATTTAGGCAAGACAAGGCAAGTTTATTTATATAGCACCATTCCCTAACCCTAACCCTCAAAGTAATTTAGCATATCACTTGAGATATTTGTAATATGCAGCTCTGGCAAAAAATTAAGAGACCAGTCTGGATTTTCCTTAAATCTTCATCTCTACATTACTTATTGAAAATGCTCTTAATGACACAACATTTTATTGGAATTTGGTAGAAGTGTTGTCAGTATTTTATATTATAAAACCAAAATGTTCATTCTACTCAAACATATGCCTCTAAAGAGTAAAACAAGAGAGACACTGAACATTTGTAGTGGACTCTTAATTTTTTTCCACGGCTGTAAATATGAATAGTGAATGTGTGAATGTCGATAGTTAGCCTGCTATTGGTGTATGAATGAGTGTGTGAACGGTAACGTGTAAATGGGAACAGGTCTCCCTTGCAAAAGAGTCTTCGGACTCAATGGGATATACCTGTATAAATAAAGGTTAAAAAAAAAAAAAAAAAAAAAGATAAAAAAATGGCCTTACATTGCACCAGGAGGAAGGCATGGCTGGATGCCTCTCCTGCGACGTTGGTGGCTTTCACCATGATGCTGGCAGAGTCCTCCACAGTCACATCTCTGATCACCAGCTCACACAGATGCTCCTCGGGCCAGTACCAGTAGATCCGCTCCGTCTTCTCCACCAGCACTCCGTTCTTGAACCACTGGACTTCAGGTTCTGGTCGGCCCACAACCCTCAGCCTGAATCGCACCTCGTCCATTGGAGTGACGGTCTTGCTCGCGATGCGTTCAAGGATCTTTGGAGCTTCCATGCTCGCGGACAGCTGGACCCTCTCCGGTCTGTAGGTTGGGATGGTGAGTTTCCCCTCTTCCTCCAGTCTCCTCCTCTCTTCCTCTTCTTTCATCTTCAGGTGATGAAGCAGATCATCCTTGGTCTTCTTCAGCAGATCTTCGTAGGAGTCGTCTCTCTTCTTGGCCTTGGACTCCATGGCGGAGATGGACTCATAGAAGCCTTCCTCCGTCCTGCGCTTGAACTTGCCCTTAAGTTCGTCTGACTCCTCGGAGGTTTGCTCGTGAACCACTCTTTGTGTCTTACGCAGCCTGACCACCTCCCTGTCCGCTGCGGTCTCTTCCGGGTGATCGACCTTCACCACATCGAACCCAGTCCTTCCGGGTTCTTTAGCGGCTTCTGCGGCTTTAGCTTCCGGTGCCCGGCGCAGAACGGACCTAAAGTCTTCTCTCTGCGTGACCTCTAGCTTCACCGTGTGCTCGGTGGTGCCCAGGGGATTGTCTGCAACGATCCTGACCTCTCCGGAGTCGTAGGACTTGATTCCGGTGATCTCCAGATAGTAGATTCCATCGTAGGTGAGCTTGTATCTCTTGCTCTTGCGGATGAGCTGTCCGTTCAGGTACCAGTTGACTTTCGGCGCTGGATAACCGGTGACCCTGCAGCGGAAACGTGCGATCTCTCCCTCCAGCACTCGGGCCGGGTCGGGCAGAAGGACGATCTCTGGTTTGGTTTTTTCATATTCGTCGTCGGTGCTAACTCCGGTTGGTCCTCCTGAGAAAGCCATCCTCTCAATCTCCTCCATCCTCTGTCCCCTTCTGCCCTCGGGAAGCTGGGTCTCCTCCACCAGACCTTTCTCATCCTTCACTATCAGTGTAGCCGACGTCTGGTCCACTCCGAACTTGTTTGTCGCTCTGCATGTGACCACGCCGCTGTCTCTGGCGTAGGCATCGTCATAATCCAGACTGCAGTAGCCGAACTCGTTGACCATTCGCAGCCTGTTTGCGGCGGCCAGCGGTTTGCCGTCGTGCAGCCATTCCACCATCATGGTTGGGTCGCCGATGGGAGTCAGCCTGCACTCAAAGTGAGCCGTGCCCGTGCGCTTCATCCTAATGGACGTCAGCTTCTTCTTGAACATTGGTTTCTGTTGCTTCTCTTTGTCGTAAAGGTCTCCCTCCTCCCACTGGTCCTGGCCGTAGCGCTGGTGGAGAGGCTCCAACTCTGGGGCGGCGATCTCCTTGGCTTTGTAGGTTCCTTTGAATTGAATTGAATTGAATTGAATTGAATTGAATTTAATTGAATTGATTTTAGACATATCAAAACAATACAAAAACAAAATGAAAAGCATGCAAATACAATAAACAAAAATTATGTTTAAATTACTTCACAAAAAGGAAAAAAATACATAATATTACATGAAATCAATACAAAAGGGGATTTCTAATACAGAAATGTCGGCCCTCTATAAAGTATAATCATCCATATGTACTCAGTCCTTGGTTTGGGCCCCTTTTGAATGAATTCTTGCCTCAATTCCAATTCCTTTTCCATGATATTCTAATAATACGAGTATCACCTGTACAGTTTTCATAAACTGTAAGCCATAATAATCAAAATTATAAAAAATAAAGGCTTGAAATATCTCACTTTACATGTAATTAGTCTATATAATATTGTAGTTTCACCTTTTAAGTTGAATTACTGAAATAAATTAACTTTTGCACGATATTCTAATTTTTCGAGTTTCACCAGTATATCTACATATACATATACCTTTAAGGTCAAGGTCAAGGTCACTTTTATTTATATAGCACCTTATAAGAACCTAAATACACCAAAGTGCTTTACATAAAATACATAAATTAAAATACAATTTTCAAAAAACCTTTGGTGATGATGAGCTTCCTCTCGGCTTGCGGAGCGGCAAAGTCCACCTCTACGTTGACTCTGCATCGCGTGGTGTCTCTGCCGGCTTTGTTGATGGCTGTGGCTGTGTACCACGCGCTGTCAGAGCCGGCTGCCGACGGGAGCTTGAATTTGGCCTCTCCTTTAGTGCCTTCAATCCTGAAAATAGGCACAAGGCAAAAGGCAAAGGCAAGGTAAGTTTATCTCTATAGCACAATTCAGACACGAGGCCATTCAAAGTGCTTTACAGGGGCATGAAATACATCAAGGATAGAATAGACATTAGAAAAGCGACAGACAGATAGATAGATTTTTTTTTTTTTTTTTTTAACCTTTATTTATACAGGTAAATCCCATTGAGACCGGAGACTCTTTTACAAGGGAGACCTGTTTTCCTTTCCCACGTTACCATTCACACACACATTCATACACCGATAGCAGGCTAACTATCGACATTCACACGAGGCAAGGTGGGTGAAGTGTCTTGCCCAAGGACACAACAACCATGACACAGGTGGCAGGGCGGGGATCGAACCTCCAACCAGGGCTGGACTGGCCATCGGGCGTACCGGGCAATGCCCGGTGGGCCGGCAGGCATTTTGGGCCGGGCCCATTTAAAAAAAAAAAAAATCGAAATAATTTTTTTTTTTTTTTTTTTTTTTTTTTTTTTTAAATGGACCCTCGGCTGTGTGACTCGGCCCGGCCCGGCCAAGTCACACAGCCGAGGGCCGAGGTCCCTTCCCTCTCGGGAGTGCCGTGGACATATAAATGTGCATGCAGGCTGTCAACTTCACCTGAAAGTTAAATAAAACTTTGTCCCAGGCCATTACTCATTATGATTGGTTCTAGGCTGGGCCTTGCCCAATCACACACACAGCAGAGGGCCGCCCATTCAGAGGCTGCATTGAATTGTATTATCACGCATTCAACTTCTACTCAGTAATTATGAGCATCTGATGATGGTCAGTTACGTTCAGGGCCGTCGGACTGCGGACAGGCTTGGGGGGCCCAAGGCAGAGGGGGGCTGCACCCAAAAAAATAAAAACTTTTTTTTTTACTGGCTCAATATAGGCCCCTGATCTTTGAAGGCCCCGAAAAATGTTATTTAGGCGAAAAAACAGATATCAGGGGCCTTTCATTCGTCAGAACATTTGTTATTTTTTAAATAACATTGTTTGGGGCTACGAAGATCAGGAGCCTATATTGGGCCATTAAAAAATACAAACAAAGGGAAAAAATTCCCGAAGCTGACTGGATTTTTTAAAGATGTACATTTCTTCTTTCTGCTTTTTGGTCATTCTGTGTCTATAAATGATTCCAGAAAATAGTACTAAATAGCTTACATAGGAGTTGATTTAGCCTTAGTTTTCTCCTCAAAGTGCACCCGATTGATGAATTTTACTTTAACATTTAAAAAAAAATCTTCCGGGGGTATGCATACCCCCTGGACCCCCCTAGAAGGTCCAGGGTCCACGACACTGTCTCCCAAATTCCTGTCAGAAACACTGTGTGTGTACTTGGTTATAACAGTCATTAGACCAGGGGTTGTGTTCAAATACGCGTAATGATTTGGTCATTCATCAATAGAAACATTGTGTTGTTATCTGGCTCAGAGAGGGACCAGTCACTCATAAGTTTTGGACTATAGACAAACATAGCTTTTACATGTTTGTATTGTAAGACCGCCTCTCAGAGGGCCCATCAGGACTTCCTGTATAGGGGCCCAGAATTTGGTGCAACGCCCCTGCCTCCGCATATCGTATAAATAATCATGGTGGGCTGCCATGGCCAAAAATGCCAGGGCCGATTTTTTGTCCCAGTCCAGCCCTGCCTCCAACCTTGCACTTTGTAATACTGAAAAACCAAATAAAAAGACAGATACATACTTGATGTGCGGGTGCTTGTGTGGAGAGATGATGTCACTGTTCTTCAGCCAGACGATGTCGGGCAGTGGGTTTCCGATGGCTTTGACGGCCAACTCAACCAGAGTTCCTTGTTTCACTGTGATGTTCTTCAGCTTGGCAAGAAACTGAGGGCGGGCGAGGCTTTCCCGAGCTGGACATGGGTGGGGGAAAGGAATACAGAAAACAAGGAAGAATTTAATATAGGGATGTTATTTTTTTTATTTTTTTATTTTTTTTTAAAAGGTGCCCAGAGGAACTTTCAGTTTGTGTTAATTCTAGCGGCCCCCATTGGACAAAAGCGGTAGTGTTTTTACTACTCCTGGGTGAGCGTATACCCATGACAAAGGCATTCGGAAAAACTATATAAAAATAGCATTCTTTGCACTGATGGTCTCATTTGCTGTTGCATGTCATTTATGATCATCAGAGGAAAAATTTGACTTTTTCAGAAATATTTTAAAGTTCCTCGTAGCACCTTTAATCTACAGGACTTGTCTGGTGAATGCATTTATAAGAATAGTTGGTCATCACGGCAATGACATATACTGAAATGATCTATGATACGATACAATACTACTCAGATCTGAAATTTGATTTGTATTCATAATTAATTGACTGAATTGAATACATTTATTTCAGATAAAAAAAAATGTATTGTTTCACGCATAAGAAAAGTAAAAATCATATTATATAGTATATATTCCCTTGGTATGCCTGAAAAGGAGTAAGAATAATTATAAAACATATTTAATCCTACCCCTTTTCCACAGCTCAATAATTAATATTAATTAAATTAACTTCCAGGGGATAACAAGATAAACTTTACTATACATAAGTAAGATTCGGTAAGGCTTTGTAAATGTTTTAAATATCCGAGTATTGTATAAACATAAATAATTAATGCGCATTATGATAATTAAGAGTTGAACAAGGGGTGTAGGGGAATACATAAGCTTCGGTTTGCTCCCACTCCTTTTCGGACACAGACACCACATTTATTTTATATATATTGTTTATGACACTTTTTAATTATTGCTGCTTCGTGTTATGTGTATTTGTACGATGTGTCATACTTCCTTTTTTATTTTTTTATATTTTGTTTGAAATAAAGACGAAATGAATGAAAGAATGAATCAATGAATGAATGAATGAATGAATGAATGAATGAATGAATGAATGAATGAATGAATGAATGAATGAATGAATGATTCTACCACTTACCTTCAACACTCAGGGTGACGGAGACAGAGGTGCGTCCGGCCCTGTTCTGAGCGATGACAGTCCACTCCCCGTTGTCTTTGGGCATCGCGGGCACAATGATCAGGGACTGGATCCCGTCCTCTTTGATCACTATCTTGTGTGTGTAGTCGTTCACCACTTGTTGTCCTGCGAAAATAATGATAACAGTGGTTTGACTTAGTATTTAGAATGTATATTCTTAACCTTTATTTCTACAGGTAAATCCCATTGAGACCGAAGACTCTTTTACAAGGGAGACCTGTTTTCCTTTCCCACGTTACCATTCACACACACATTCATACACCGATAGCAGCAGGCTAACTATCGACATTCACACGAGGCAAGGTGGGTGAAGTGTCTTGCCCAAGGACACAACAACCATGACACAGGTGGCAGGGCGGGGATCGAACCTCCAACCCTTTGATCATCGGCCGACCTGCTCTACCAACTGAGCCACAGCCGCCCCATTTTGACAACACGTTTCAATGTGTGTTTCTAGAATGTATTAAACCTTAAAATCTACAAACATC
>CM047516.1:30160481-30207981 GCA_026122265.1 Ammodytes dubius
CTGTTGAGTCATTCCGATTTCTGTCACAGTCATAGATTCCTCTCTGCTCTCAATTTCTTCTGAAACTATGAAAGGGAAAAAGATGCAAAAAAAAAAAACTCAAAATCATGTCTATAAACAACTGTACAACAAAAATATACACTGGCAACCTTTAACCTAACATTACCTTTACATGATCTGTTTTAAAGTTGTGTGGTAATATAGTTGGGTTACAGAAGGAACAGACAAATGAGCTAAATTACCAATGTTACTTTCCTGTCATGATTTAAATTCTGAAGTAAAGATTAGCATATATGTTTAAAAAATGCATTATTTCAAGATTCTAATAGCCAGAAAAAGGTTATAAAAGCCAGTGTGTATGCTACGGTGGCCTTCAAGGACAAGAAGCTATAGTTACTAAAGATGGCATCATTCACCACTGCCTCAAGTCTTTCCACAATATCAAGTGATGAGGTGAAGATGTATTTAGTTGTTTATTCTATAGTACTTCTTCTTCTTCTTCTTGGTCTTCCAACAGGTGCATTTCCCCAGGACGCCCACTATATATAAAAACCTGTAAGGCCGTTAAGTTTGTTCTTAACCAATGAAAAGCTTCCCTTTATTCAGTCTGGTTTACCTTTGACAAGCAGGTAATTGTTATCCTATTTTATCTGTTCAATGGTGTCCTTGTAATTGTGTTTTTATTTGTACGCTTGTCAAAACTGTAAATAAGGCGAAAACCTCAATTTCTTTCCAGTGAAAATAAAGGTTACTGAATTGAATCTGGTTTAGGAAGTTTTTTAATTGGCTAAAAACAAAGTAAACGGCTTTACACGTTTTTATACATAGTGGGCGTCCTGGGGAAATGCACCTGTTGGAAGACCAAGAAGAAGAAGAAGTACTATTAGTAGTATAGTACTCATTTTTTCATTATCTTTGACATGTATTTATCACATTTTTGATTATTTATTTTGACCTTTTCTCCTTAATTTCTAGAGTTTATTTGTTAGCCTGAATAGATTTCATTTGATTATTGATAGGGGTGGAACTCTGTACAAGCCCATTGGGCTTCGTTCCCTCCTTGCACCATTAATGTTAATGTGTGCTAAATAAATAAACTAAACTAAACTATAGAATAAACAACTAAATACATCTTCACCTCATCACTTGATATTGTGGAAAGCTTCCTTTTTATCCCTTTTATGGTTTACCTTTGACGAGCAGGTAGCATGAGGTGCTAACGGTGCCTGCCTCGCTAGTGGCGGTGCAGGTGAATCGCCCGCTGTCTTCGGCGAAGGCTTCGCGGATGACCAGTCGGGCCGATCCGCTCGTGTAGGTGATCTGGAAGTCGATGGAACTCTCGATCTTATAATCTTCTCTGAACCACATGATGAGGGGCGCCGGCTGTCCGCTGATCTGGCATTCCAGCGTCACCGACTCGCCCTCCGTCACATTGGTATTCTTCAATCCCTGCAGGTCAAAAACAATCAAATCAGCTTTATTTGTATAGCCCAATATTACAAATAGACATTCCATACAATATGATACAATATGACACCCTCTGCCCTTACACCCTTAGCTCGGCTGAGAAAAAAATCTTTACCGGGATTACATTTTTTTTTACACGTCACATTGGTATTTTTCAGGCCCTGGAAAAGGTCAAAAACAATGAAGATTTTAGAAACAATTATTTGTTGTTTTTTGGCATTTTTTTGCTTTTATTTGATGCTTTTTATTTTATTTAGTTATGATCCTGTTTAGATTTTTAAAAGGAAATAGAAATAGGTGTTATTCAGGCCCTGGAAGGTTCAAAACAATAAAGATTTTAGACACAAATTTAAATTTTATTATTTATTTTAATCTTTTTATTGGCATTTTTGTGCTTTTATTTGATGCTTTTAAAAAATTGTTTAATTATGATCCTGTTTACATTTTAAAAAGGTTCAGTAATATGTGTTCTTCAGGCCCTGCAGGTCAAAAACAATCAAAGCAGTTTTATTTGTGTAGCCCAATATCACAAATAGACATTCCATACAATATGATACAATATGACACCCTCTGCCCTTACACCCTTAGCTCGGCTGAGAAAAAACTCTTTACCGGGATTACATTTTTTTTTAAGAAATCTCAAGGAGAGTCGACAAAGTAAGGGATCCCGCTCCCAGGACGGACATACTGCAATAGATGTCATAAGTAGAGAAAAATCACAAAGGAATTTGATCATTGACCAGATGTTTACATGGTAATACTAAAGTAAAGTGTGAATAGTGAATAGTGTGGATGCAGGAAGACTATGAAGATTTAAGACACAAATTTTAAATTGTATTATTTATTTTAATATTTTTATTGGCATTTTTGTGCTTTTATTTGATGCTTTTAAAAAATGTTTTAGTCATGATCCTGTTTACATTTTAAAAGGTTCAGAAATAGTAAATACTCACAGCAACAAGAGTGGGGGGAATCACCGGCTCTTGAGCAATGCTTGGGACAGCAACCGCTTCCTGAAACAAACACACAACAACAACACAATGAGTAAACAAGAAGAAAGCAACATGAAGTCTGTCTCGGTGTGATGAGCCGGGCTGGGATGGAGGGAAGAAGCCGTTAGGAGGTCAAACCCTGCAGGGAGAGGGAGAGGGAGTGATGGAGGCACTGTTGGTGCTTTTATACATTATTTTTCAACAGTTTTTTTAACTTACTAAAATGGCAATAAAAAAAGTTTTAAATAAAAATATCGGAAACAAAAAAAAGTGTAAAAAAAAAAAAAGTAGATAAATGTGTTCAAAAGTTTTTGAAAAAGTTGGAAAAAAACTTTTTAAAAAAATGAAATAAGAAATTAAAAAATTAAAAATATGTTGCAAATTGCATGAATAAAGTTCCCTGCAGGGAGAGGGAGTGATGGAAGTCAATGGGTGATGAAAGGGTGCGAGGCCTTAAGACCAACGGTCCATTACACAGACAGCTCAGTAGTCCGGAGGAGATATTTAATGATTTTGACTAACAGAAAAAAAGAATTCTCTAGATTATCTCAATGACTGACTCCATTTTTAAGAGTCAAACTCAACGTTTAGGACTTGAGACTTGAATGGGAACTTTTAAACTAAGATGGCAATAGCTGCTGCTTAACATCAACAAGAGTCTCATGGAGTGTGTGTATTTTTTAGGATTTACATAACATCATACTATTGGGAAATATACAGCTCCGGAAAACATTCAGAGACCACTCCAAATATTCAGTGTCTCTCGTTTTACTATTTATAGGCATGTGTTTGAGTAGAATGAACATTGTGGTTTTATAATGTAAACTACTGACACCATTTCTACCAAATTCCGATATTTTTGTTTGTCATTTAGAGCATTTTCAATAAGTAATGTAGAGATGAAGATTCAAGAAAAATCCAGACTGGTTCTCTTAATTTTTTCCGGAGCTGTATATATTGAATTACTGAGCTGTCGAAAATAATAGGCAGTTGGACTTTTTGGGGCCGTAACCTGATGACAGGAAGGAAAAAGGAAAATAATGATTTTTATTTTATTTTTTTAGGAAAAGAAGATTATGTTTAAGAGTAGGAGGAGGATTCTCCATGATGACTGGTATGAAAGGAAGCTTGTGATTGGCTGGCTGAAGAGGTTGGTGATCACATGACAGTCCACACAGGAAGGGTTAAAGTGGTGGAAAAGGTGGAAAAGGGGGAAGTGAATGGATAAGGGTTCACAAAGTGGTGTCACATCACATCGGGGGTTGTTGGTACCTGCGGCTCCCATTCCTCAAACTCCTCCTCACTCACAGCGGAAGAAGTTACCGCCATTTTAGCCTCAACGTGACTCTGAAATCGGACTTCTTTAAACGGTGGTATTGGTGCTTGTTGGAGGGGTTTAGCTGGTTCCACCCCCGACCCAACCTGCCCCGTGCCCAGGGCCTTGCGGGCTGGACTGGGAGATTTCACTGGTTTGATGATCTTTCTGGTGGCGGACGGAGATCGGAGTTCTTTGTGTAGAGTAGAGATAGCTGAGCCCGCGATCGACACCTGGCGATAAACAGCCACGTCAAGTTTAGTTGATACTATTTTTACTCTTATCTTCTATGCTATTGTTTTATATTATTGTTGCATTGTTAAGGAGAGCTTCAAACACAAAAATGTAATGGGGGGCTGCAGATGGAAAATTAGCCAACTGCTATAATCTGGTACAACACATCTTTTCTCTGTGAGATTAATGTTGATGTTATCCCTGACAAATAAACGAATGAACTAAAAACTAATTGCCAGCTATGAATGCTTTGCCTGTTACGTTGTGCATTTGACTAATAAAGTAACTTGAAGTTGAAACAAAAAAAGTCAAGTGTGAGGATTAGTCAACTTGTTTTAACTGGTATTTAATTGCCAACTATCTACACTTGAATCGGAAGTGATCGGCCTAAATGATGTCTAATGTCGGCTAATATTGAATCTTTTCTCCGCTTTTACTCTTATCTTCTATGCTATTTTTTTAAGTACAAGTTTTTTTTAGAAATGTTTGAATTAACATACACATTTTTTTAAATATCTAACTCACTATGGGTACATTTAAATCTCTTTAAAAACCAAACATCTAGATTTTGGGTTTAAAAAAAACCTACAAATTGCAGAATTACTTTGTCTAATATATAAAAAATTGTCTAATCATGTTAGCTGGATACAGAAAATCTTATTACAAGTTGAAAATGGAAACAAAACTCTAACCTTAACAACTAAGGACGAAAATTCATAAATTTAAACATTTTGTAGTTTTAGTACTTGACTGTGATGATGTGTAAAAAAATCTCAGAATATCAAAAAAGGGTAAGGAAATAATTTTTAGGTTTCGGGTATTGGGTGAAGTCAAAAGTGAATCAAACCACGTCACAAAGAGAGGTGAAGAGTTTGTGTGTTACGATGTCCGTGAGTTAAAGATGAAAAATGGAGGATTTTTGGGGAATTTTTTGGGGAAAGTGAAGGCGGTTGGGGGGGGGGGGGGGGGGCGGCCAATCCTTTACCTCGTGGCTGTGCTCTGGTTTAGGAACTGAAACTTTAGAGACAGTGAAATGTGGAACTGGGGACGGAGCGGCGGCAGTGTCCACATGACGGGAAGAGAGTTCTGATGATGATGTCATTGTTGTTGTTGTCTGAATCTGGAGTGACCAACAGTTGAGAGTTTATTGAGCGGTTGAGAAAAAAAAGAGAGAGAGATTCTTAAGGTTCTGTTTGAATTAGGGCTGTCGAACGATTTAAAAAAAATGTAATCGCAATTAGTAAAAATGTTATGTCATGTATTCTATCATTTTGCATTTCAAGACAGTTTAAGTCCATATTAACAATGTAAATCAATTCTTATCAGTTTATCTTGATTGGGAATCAAATTAATGCAAAGAAAGTAACTCTATGAACATAACTTTTAGATTGATTTAAAAATCCAAAGGAGTGCAATGCACTTATACTTCAAAGATTATTATTATACCGTTCACATTTTAATTACATTTCTGAAAAAAATTATAAAACATCAAAATTGTTGATTTATCGTTTGAGTTATTGATCCCTGAAATATAATCAATTTTTTTTCCAGTTTAACCGCAATCAATAATCAAAAAAAATATTATTATTGTCATTCCTTTCCATGAGCGTGGCGGCAGGAATCAGAAATCTACTGTTTGACAACAAGTAAAAGGGTGCGACAAAGGGACAAACTAGCATTACAAACTAGCCTTACACAATTAAAACCATAAAAAAAAAAAAATCCACGTTATGCTCCGAATTCTATCGCAATTAACGTGTTGAAACGTCGTCAGCCCTAATATGAATATAAATCAAGAAGTGCAATGAGCCAGATGAGTAGACACTTCAAATCTACTTCAAAAAATCAATATTAAATCTCATTCCTTTGTGAATAATATTAATTTTTGATTAAATAGATTTTGCTTTTGAGGTTCTATCTCGATTGAACGTGTTGAAACGCCGACAGCCCTAATATATAAATAAATAAATAAATCAAGACCCTCGGACCTGTTGGACCTGGACACTCTCTGAGGGGACAGCTGTGGGTTCAGGTGGAGACAGCACAGGTGTTTTCTCAGTGACCACCTGCTTTTCTACGATGGATTTCTGTCTTATCTCGACCTCTAAAGCCTCGTGTTCCTCCGCTTGTCTTTCCTCGTGCACCGGCTGACGCACACGAGCAAGATCCACAGCGGCTACTACAGTGGCCACCGCTTCGGCCTTCACACCCCCCTCAGCCTGGAGGGAAAAGGGGGTTAGACTTAGAGCTGAAACGATTCATCGATTGATTCGAATAACTCGATTACAAAAAAGGATCGATGAATTTTTCTTGCCTCGAGTCATCGTTTATTTAATTTTACAGCTCCGGTCACGGTTTTCCGCACGGACCATTTTTAGTGTGACACAACCGGCGCATACGTCACCCACAGAACGGACAGACGCGGCATGTTTTTGACTTGCGATAGGACTACTACTGTTATACTGTCCCTCCAAGGATGTTATTTCGGGGGTTAACACACTTCACTTCTACCGGCAGTGTGTCTGCATTATCTCGCTTGTGCGCACGCACGCACATTCACACACCCGGACTCGTTCATTGCTTCACTTCTTTATTGACACACACGCTACCGCTCGCTCTCCTCGCTCACACACACACACACACACACACACACATACAGACACAGACAGACAGACAGACAGAAAGACAGACCCGGACTCGTTCATTGCTTCACTTTATTGACACACGCTACCGCTCGCTCTCCTCGCTCACACACACACACACACACAGCCGCTCGCTCACTTGCGCTACTCGGTCTCCTAACACTACGATAGAGACACCCGCCAACAATTTAGAACAAGAAAAGTCCTCCACCTCAGACGACCCATCTGTGTGTGGCATATGAGCTCACTGTGTAGCGACAGTGCCGTTAGACTTTGTGTCACTCGATTTTTCAAGGAAGTCATGTCATTCAGATCTTCCTGAGTGACAGCTAGCAGCTAGCCCCCTCCTTCACAGACACCGCGCGCCCCCCTCCTTCCCGAATGTCGGCCAGCTGATGTCGGAATGTTTAAAAACAATGGTTCTAAAACAGAATTCAGAATCCATGGTCTGAAAGCATTTTTCAAAATCGTGCAGTAGCTCAAACAGGGGGTTCAGTTACCCTTTAATGTGAATGAACTTACTCTATTATCATATTGTTCCATAGTCATTTTTATTTTATTTATATTTTTTTCAGTAAACCATCACAGTCTCGGATGGACACATTTATGCAGAGAACCCATCTCAGGATTTGTTTTTAAAGCCAGAATGTGTGAAACTATGCATGGGCTTGTTCCAAGTTTCCAAGCTTATGTTGTTCCTGAATTGCAAAGGTAAAAACTTGTAGTTCTGAAAGTGAAGTAAATGCTTACTTAAACCCAAGAATGTATGGCACATAAATTCACTTAATTTATCTGTCAACATTGTTATTTCTCATGGTACAAGTACAGACTAATAAACAATGGGAAAGTAACTAATTTGGTACTTTTGGTAGAAAATATGGTTTGCTACTCCATGCATTTTTTTTTTTTTAAATGTTGATTTTTCAAAAAAAGGAAACAAATTTGTTGTTCATTGGTTGTTGGTTAATTGACATGTGTTATTTTCTCATGTTTATTTATAATTAATTTTCAATTAAGCAATGTATGTTTTATCCGATTACTCGATTAATCGATGGAATAATCGGTAGAATAATCGATTACTAAAATATTCGATAGCTGCAGCCCTAGTTAGACTAAGAGTGAGACAGACAGACACAGACAGACACACAGACAGACAGACAGACAGACACACAGACAGACAGATGACACCCCCCTCAGCCTGGAGGGAAAAGGGGTTAGACTAAGAGTGAGACAGACAGGCACAGACAGACAGACAGACAGATACACAGATAGATAGACAGACACACAGACACACAGACAGATGACACCCCCCTCAGCCTGGCCTGCAGGGAAAAGGGTTAGACTAAGAGTGAGACAGACACACAACAGACACACAGACACACAGACAGACAGACAGACAGACACACAGACAGACAGACAGACACACAGGTGACACCCCCCTCAGCCTGGCCTGCAGGTAAAAGGGTTAGACTAAGAGTGAAACAGACACAGACCCAGACAGACAGACAGACACACACACAGACACACACACACACACAGATGACACCCCCTCAGCCTAGAGGGAAAAAGGGTTAGGAACACAGAGATCTCAGGCTGCCCATGGCAAGAAGTCAAGATGGAGGAATAAGCCCCAAACATTCCAAGAAATTCTTCATGATTATTTATAGCGACACAATTCTCATCAGTAAATCCATGGAGCTCACACCATTTGCAGATGACACCCCCTTATACATCTCAGTTAATCCTGAAAGTTTTCTTAATAACTTTCTTTTTTGTTTTTCTGCACAAATTGACGATAAAGTTAAAGTGCTTGTGAATGATTCCATAAAAGATATAATAAATGGAAAATAAATATAAAATCAGAAGGAATAAAAAGAGTTCACTGTTATTTATAAAGACATTGGAGCCATGCAGCATGCGGTTTACTGTCATATTTCCAAATTAAATTGAACAAAAAAGTCCTGGTACCTTATGCATTGTATAAGGTACCAGGCCATTGCTTAAATAAGACATTGTTTCTTAGCAATTTTTGCCTGTTTGAATAAAGGTTGATGATGATGATTGTAGATAAGCTTGAATTTGCTGCAGTGTATTACTCACACCATATGCTGATGACACCTCGTTATATACATCTGATTTAATCCTTAAAGTTTTTTAATACCTTTGTTTATTGTATTTTTCTGCCAGATATAGTCATAGAAAAAAAAAATATTAATTTTTCAAAAAGTTAAAAAAATAATATTAAAAATAAGTTATTTGAGAGAAAAAACCTGGAAAACTGGGTGATAAAATGAATTAATTGCAAAGATATAGAAAATATAAACTCAGCCCATCCATGTTCTGTATCAAAAACGTTAAAGACACAAGTTTCCACGGCATAGCCTATTGTATGTTTCATATAAAATAAAATTAAATTAATTTCATCATAAAAAAATTATAATAGACATGTTGCATGCCAGTTTCAAAGGCACTGATGATATAAATGATATAGAAAAAATTCTCTAACTTAGACCAGCACTTTTTCACCCATGTAGTGTTTTCAAAATGTTAAAAAAAAAATGTTAGGCACCAGAAAATAAAAATAAAATTACATAAAAAAAATAATAAATGTGTCCCATTGCATGCCTGTTTCAAAGTTAGCTGTGTGTATCTCTCTCACCTCTTTGGTTGCGGTGACTTGCTGCTCCCAGTGTTTCTCCATATGGACCTGTGAGGAGCTACTCATACTGGTTGAGCTGGTCATACTGGTGTAACTGGCCTCGGCTGAATAGTCTCCCTGTTTCCATGGCGGCAGCACCTCAGAGGAGGAAGAAATCTGTAAAAAAAGAAACAATGGCGGTTACGGTAAGGCTCACACATCTGTTTTTTTTTTGTTTTGTTTTTTGTTTTTTACACAGGTAAATCCCAGTGAGACCGGAGACTCTTTTTCAAGGGAGACCTGTTCCCATTCCCACAGTTACCATTCACACACACATTCATATAGTGGAGCGGCTAACTGCTTATTTTCGTCAGAATCTTTCAGTTGATGACACAAGCGTAAAAATTGGTATAAGCATGAGTCTCCATGGGTCACTAGACAAGAAAATTGTCAGAGACATTTGAAATTGTGAATTTTAAAAATGTCTCATAGAAATGTATTGGGTGTTTTTTCTTGACATTTTCTTTGCATGGGCATGGACTGGTTAAAGAACAGTTCTGTGCTCGAAAATTCAATAAAAACAATGACTGCTGCCATGATTTGTTAAAAAGGTAGAAAAGTTACACAATGTTGCTTTAACAGCAGATTAAAACTCAAACTTAAACTTTAAATTCTTGGTAAATGTCCTCACCTGTTTCCTGGTCATCAGTGGAGACTTGACAGGTCTGATGGGAGAGACTGAAGAGAGTCTGCCGGAGGGGGAGACGGGTCTGCAAACCACAACCACACAGAATTAGATTTTACAGATATTTTTAAGGTGTTTTTAAACGTTTTTATTGATAGTTGAAGAGCAGAGTGGAAATGGGGAGACAGAGAGAGAGAGGGTGGGGTGACATGCAGTAAAGGTCCACTGGTCGGATTCGAACCCGCGACTATTACGACAAGGACTGAGCCAATATAGTACGAGCTCTAACCACAACGCCACTATTATAAAAAAAAAATAATAATAATAATAATGTTCTATTCTAATATTGATTTAATGTTATATTGCAGAAGACCCGGGTTAGAATCCAGCCCGGGTCGTTCTCTGCATGTCATTCCCCTCTCTGACACATTTAATCTCTGTCTCTGCAAACTTGTAAAAAAAAAAATGCCAAGAAATGCCAAAAAATAATCTTTAAAACATTTTATAAAAAAATAAAGAAATCTCAGTGTTCTCACCTGACTGGTGCGGGCGTGGGCCCTTTCACGTGTCTGACGGGGGAAGGGGATTGTTGACGTCCCATGGAAACCTTGGAAACCATGGACGGTGGGGACCTTGAGGTGGGTTTAGGGGGAACTCGCGGGGGAGTCTTATGAGCCAAATGTTGAGTCATCATCATTCCTCCTTCCGCGTGCATTTCCATCATAGAAGAAGAAGAAGAGGACTGGAAACTGGTCTCCATCTTTTTAAAGAGAAACACAATGGATTAACAGGACAGCTGGGCCAAGGGAAGACTGAGGGAAGACTGAGGGAAGAAAAACCTCATTCATTACATTATAATAGCGATCTTATAATGATAGAACGCCGGTTCCGTATGGGTGAAGTATTCCTTTAACCAAATAACTCTAACAGACCAACACAGTATTATTTTTCTGTCTCACCTGTTGCATTCTCATCTGTGAAGAGCTGCCCATCTGTGTAGAGGACATCTGGGAAGAGACACCCATCTGAGAAGAGACACCCATCTGTGAAGAGCGCCCATCTGTGAAGAGCCGCCCATCTGTGCATGAGGACATCTGGGCTGAGGACATGATAGTCTTTGTTTCTTCGCAGGAACAACAGCTTCTTCACCTAGAAAACACAAACATTCAGCTTTAGGTTTTCAGGCTTTTGCTGCAACTATCAGTTCTGTTCAATGAATGTTTAAAACTTTCCTGTTCACCACTGCGTGTCATTAAAAAAAAATTTAATTAAAAATATTGTTGAACACATTTGTTAAAATTGATGCTGTGTATAAAATCTGGCGTGGGTTGAGTCAAAATTAAAAAAGTGATTGCGAGAATAGGTTTTTCAGTTTATGAAAATAAGCTCAACATTTTTCAAGGAAGACTTCTGGTCCTAGAGGCTTTTTTGTAGAGAATCTTCACCTGGACATGTGTGAGAAATTTCAAGTCAATCGGACTTGCAAGGCGAAGGGCGTGGCCTTTCAAACATGCCGCTTTTGAAATAATGGTTTTGGCCTTAGTGAGTTAGAAATAAGTTTTTGACTTTTTATTTTTTGCTTGACATTTACCTACAGTTTAAACAATGTCCTATGTGTATTGCTTTTTCCAGTGTGTGTGTGTGTGTTGTGTGTGTGTGTGTGTGTGTGTGTGTGTGTGTGTGTGTGTGTGTGTGTGTGTGTGTTTTGTTTGTGTCCGTGTCTCTGTATGTCTGTCTGTCTGTGTTCTCTACATAATAATAAACATAGTTGTAGGCTACAGACCTTGCACCATCAGCTCTGCGGTGGAGGTTGCCCTGCCGCTGCTGTTGGTGGCGGTGACTGAATAGGTGCCACTGTCCTCGGGGAAAGCCTCAGCGATCAGCAGGCTGGACATCTCTCCGTCCTGGAGGATCCTGAAGTCAGCCGAGCTCTGGATCTCTGCGCCCTCTCTGTAGAACTTCAGAACCGGTGTGGGGATTCCTGTGACGCGGACGTCCAGCTTTACCTGGCTGCCCTGTCGCACTGTGGAGCTTTGTAAGCGTTGGACAAAGTTTGGAGGCACTGTCTCCGCTGGAAATATGAAAAAAATAAAATATATTCAATATTTTGATTTTGGACGATTTAAGGACAGGACAGGTTTCACTGGCACTAGACACGGCAGGTGGATAGGGAGACACTTTAAACTTAGATAGATAGATTTATTTCAGTAATTCAACTTAAAAGGTGAAAATAATATATTATATAGACTAATTACATGCAAAGTGAGATCCTCTAGAGAGCCTTTATTTGTTATAATTTTGATTATATTAGCTAACAGCTTATGAAAACCCCAAATTCAAAATCTCAGAAATGTTTTATATTACATGAAATCAATAAAGAAAGGATTTTAAATACAGAAATGTCGGCCCTCTATAAAGTATAATCATCCATATGTACTCAGTACTTGGTTTGGGCCCCTTTTGAATGAATTCTTGCCTCGATTCCAATTCATTTTCCATGATATTCTAATAATACGAGTATCACCTGTACATGCGCCACATCAGACCCGATAATGAAACTTGATCGGTTCGGTTCCATTTCTAGTCTAAACCCAAAGTAGCGATGGTGATGGTGTGCCTCGGTGCAGAAAACGATATATAAACTTTAATCCTTAGCTGCGTCGTCACTTTAAATCTAAATTTAACACCGCGGCCTGTCACTTAATCCAGTGATAAAACCGATATAGACGCAGCTGCTGCAGCATAGCTTTCCTTAAGAGGACCCCTGCACTTTATATAACGCCTTTGACAACTTTAACTTGAACCAAAGAGAATCGCCAACCTCGACAAGATAAGAAGATAAAATGGCTTCAACGTGTAATGTGTATTTTTTGATTCATAGGATTAAAAAAAGGCTGAATCCAAAATCTAATATGTTGTAAGAATGAAATACAGATTTTAACTCTGGCTTTATCCCACCAGATGTTGGGTTTTAATGTTAGTAACCAATGGAAAAAGTTTTGTGAAGATATCTATAAAGGTAAAAATGTTTACCCTATTCACTATGCAAGCTAACTATCAGGAGCAGTTTAGGGTTCAGTGTCTCTTTGCCCAGGGACACTTGGACATGTGGCGGGGAGACGGGGGATCGAACCACTGACCCTGTAACCCAGTGGACGACCGCCCTACACACTTCACCACCGCGACTTGGGGGGACTGTGTCTCAGGTGGTAAAGCGGGTCGGCCATTGATCAAAGGGTTGGAGGTTCGATCCCCGCCCTGCCACTTGTGTCATGGTTGTTGTGTCCTTGGGCAAGACACTTCACCCACCTTGCCTCGTGTGTATGTCGATAGTAAGCTGCTGCTGCTATCGGTTTATGAATGTGTGCGTGAATGGTAACGTGGGAAAGGAAAACAGGTCTCCCTTGCAAAAGAGTCTTCGGTCTCAATGGGATTTACCTGTAGAAAGGAAGGTTAACCCAGTAACCCCTTTCTCTCACCTGTAACCAGCAGTTCTGCGGTGCTTGTGGCTTGTCCGGCTCCGTTGGTCGCTCGGACAGAGAACCTCCCGCTGTGTGCGGCGGTGACGGCGGGGATCGTCAGAACAGCGCGGCCGTCGCTGAACGAGATCTGAACGCCGGGCAGAGCCGCGGTGGAGAGAACCTGGCCATCACGGAACCAGCTCACCTCGGGGACTGGGGAACCTGACAGAGAGAACCACAATGAGTTTTAAAGGGGCACTGTGTAACATTTTAAGTAATTTATTAGCTAAAATCAACATCCTCATTCATAAATATGTCCTCATTGGTGTAAAATCACCTCTGCCAATAATATGAATTATCCTCCTGAGTGGAGAATTTAGAATATTAATATTACATTTTGTACATTGAGCAGGCAAGTCTTATGGAGGAATCCATGTTTTTGGAATGTCATCAGGTGCATTGTTTAGAATTTAGAATTGTTCTTGTCCTTGAAGGCCACTGTAGCTTCTGTTATTATTCAAAAGGGGTGGGGTTACCCAGGGAGCGTTGCATTCTAGAACTTTATAGAACTTTCTTGATGATGTCATATTACACACTGCAACTTTAAGTTTTTTGATTGATTGATAGATTGATTGATTACATTTATTTCAGACATATCAAATAAAAATCAAACATATCAAAAATACAAAACAAAATTAAAAAAGCACGAAAACACAATAAACAAAAACGATGTTCAAATTATTTAACAAAAAGAAAAAGACAAAGACAATTACATATATTCCATTGATTTGCCCGAAAAGGAATAGGTATTATAGCATAACACTTATTTAGTCCTACCCCTTTTCCAAAGCTCAATAATTAATAATTATAAAATGATCTTCCTGTTGGTAGGGCGTCCCCCCCATGGGCCTCGGCCAGCAGCAGACCCGGGTTCAATTCCAGCCCGCGGTCGTTCTCTGCATGTCACTCCCCTCTCTGCCCCATTTCCCCTCTGTCTCTACACTATCAATAAAGCATAAAAATGCCAAAAGAAATATCTTAAAAAAAAAAAAAAAAAAAAAGTGGACTATGTAACTTTGGGGACTGGGGAACCTTAAGTAGGTGAAACCACAACAAGTTATTAGTTATTATCCTAGATTGGCCACGTTACCATTCACACACAGATAGCAGGCTAATTAACGGGAGCAATTTAGGGTTCAGTGTCTCTTTGCTCAGGGACACTTGGACATGTGGCAGGGAGACGGGGGATCGAAGCCGCCCCTGAAGTTATTAGATATTATCCTAGATTTAAGACACATTTAAGCTGGGGTATGTGATTTCTGATTGGTCAAAGTTAACATGAGCTGTACACTTTGATCAATCAGAGCGCGGCTGCGATTCTCTGTTCTTTATTGGCTGTTGGGACTGTCCATTCACTTTGGCACGACTTTGTTGGTGTAGACCAGTCAAACGTTTTAATACATTTTCCAACACTGCCTAAAAGCTTAACTACATGGACTTCATACAACTTAAAACATTGCATTTCTCAACATTTCGGGGGTTTACATTTCTAAAGATATTTATTTAAGGGATCCCTGACCCCCCCCCCCCCCCCCCCACCACACACACAACACACACACACACACACACACTTGAGATTTGAATGTTTCCTTACCACTAACTGTAGCCTGGAACGTCGCGGCACTACCCTCTAGTGCCACGACGCTCTGTATCGGCTGAGTGAACGTGGGAGCCTGTGTAGACATGTTGGTCGGCACCCTGCAACGAAAAATACAATCCATTAATAATACAACTAAACAATTTAATTTCGTCTTCATAACGAACAAATAGATAAACAAACATTTCATGTGTGTCGATTGGATTTATCAGAAAATAGCATCATTATAGCCTTAACCAACTCTATGACGGGCTATAGATTCACATCCAGGCTTCGAAAGCATTGGCATGATAGCTTGCACCTATTTTAGTACAGTGTTTTATTGAGTAATGTATTTTAATGTGTTCTATGTGTGTGTGTATGTTGAATGTGAGTGGACCATCTGAGTCCTTAATAAAGATTATTAAACAAACAAACAAATAAATAAGTAAGTAAGTAAGAAAAGCAAGTATGACACATCTTACAAATACACATAACAACGATAATTAAAATGTGTCATAAACAAAATTTATAAAATAAATGTAATGTCTGTGTCTGAAAAGGAGTGAGAGGAAGCCGAACAATAAAACAAACAGCAAAAAAAAGCAACTAAAAAACCTCCTTGATTAATCTTACATTTTATACATTAGATTAGATGAGATTATTTATTGTTATTGTAGAAAACATATTTGTGGTGTAGTGGTTTTAGAGTCCCCCCCCCCCCAAATAGAGTCTCAGTCCTCTTCACAACAGCTCGGGTCGTTCTCTGCATGTCATCCCCCTCTCTGACACATTTCCTCTCTGTCTCTCCAAAGTATCCAATAAAGCATAAAAAATGCCCAAAAAATATTAAAAAATAAATAAACATACAACGGAATCCAGGTTCACTCAAGGACTCAATAAAATATATAATAAAAAATTTAAAATTCCATTCACTCACGCACAGTCTCTCTCAAAACACTCATACCAATGTATGCCGTTAAATGGGATAAACGTGCTCATTGATAGTATTGCACATAATAGTTTATTGCACGTTCAGACTGCTATGTTTTCAAGACATCATGGTAAATACGTCTATTCTTTATTTTTGTATATTATAAAAGACATGATAGATACCTAACTTGTAATAAATTCAATATAGTCAATTTAAAAAACATAGTACATTTACGTACCCAAAAGTACAATTTAAAAAGTCCAGTGTTAATACACAGCCTAGGCTCTGTAAACTGGTATGTAAACAAAGGGTATGTAAGCAAAGGGGCCACCATAGCTAGCAACATGCCAATTTACAGAGGCTAGGCTGGGTGTTCACACCGTACACACACACAGTACGGACAGGCAGGGCCGCCTTTATGCACGGGCTTACCTGGGCTGAAGCCCCAGGGCCTACAAGGATCAGGGGCCTCTCAAAAAAAAAAAAAAAAAAGTTTTTTTTTTTTTTTTTTTTTTTTTACTGTCTCATTATAGGCCCCTGATCTAAGAAGGCCCCGCACATTGTCATTTAAATAAATTATTGACTGGCTCATGATAGGCCCCTGATCTTAGGGGGGCGTAGAGAGATCAGGGGCCCATCATGAACCAGTAATTTTTGGCCTACGAAGATCAAGGGGCCTATCATTCACCAGTACATTTTTGTTATTTTTGTTTAAATAACATTGTTCGGGGCAACGCAGATCAAGGGCCTATATTGAGATGAGCCATTAAAAACAAAACGAAGAATTAAAAAGAGAGTAGTAGCTTTGGGATAAGGGATTATTAAAAAAAAATTGGAATGCTGACTGATTGGATTTTTTAAACCTGTATATTTTTGTTTCTGCTTTTTGGTATTTCTGTGTCTCCAAATGATTCCAGAAAATAGCTCACATAGGACACAGTTGATTTAGCCTTAGTTTTCTTCTCAAAGTGCACCAGATTGATGCATTTTACTTTAAAAGGTTCAAATTTTTCTTCCGGGGGGCATGCCCCCGGACCCCCCTAGAAGGTCCTGGGTCCCCACCGCTGTCTCTTCAATAACTTGGAAAAACACTGTAACCAACCATGTGTGTTTGGTTATTAAAGGTCATTATACCAGGAGGGGGTTTAAGTACATGTTACCTTAGGTGATTTTGTATTTCATCAACAGAGATATTGCGGTGTAGACAAACATGGCTTTACGCATCTGTATTGTAAGACCGCCGCCCGGGGGGGCCTACGAAACCTCTCAGCCCCGGGGCCTAGTGGCAAGTAAAGGCAGCCCTGCGGACAGGTAGCATGAAGTGCTCTAAAATCTCATGGTAGACGGCTGGGTTGACTTTGGACTGGATAAAACACAGTGGACCAACACAAGCAGATGACATGGAACCTCAAATCAAGCTTTATGGAGACGCCCATTTCTGTTTCCAGCAAGACTTGGCACCTGCCCACAGTGCCAAAACCACTAGTAACTGGTTGGCTGACCATGGTATTACTGTGCTTGATTTGCCAGACAACTCTCCTGACCTGAACTCCATAGATAATCTATTGTCAAGGGGAAGATGAGACACACCAGACCCAACAATACAGACGAGCTGAAGGCCAGTATCAAAGCAACCTGGGCTTCCATAACACCTCAGCAGAACCACAGGAAGATCGGCTCCATACCATGCCACTATATGCAATAATTAATGCATGTAGTGAATAAATTAACATGCATTGACATTTCTGTTTTATAAATCCTTTTTTTGATTGATCTCATGTCATATTATAATATTTTGAAATACTGGAATTTCATGAGCTGTAAGCCGTAATCATCAAAACTAAACATGAAAATACCATAAATATATATAGACATATTTCACACTGAATCCAAAATATATTTAAGTTTCACTATTTTAATTAAATTACATGAAAAACTTAACTTTTCCATGATATACAATTTTTTTTTAGATTCACCTGTTTATTGTTAGTTATATTGTAAGGCTATATATTATGGCATGAAGCACATATTCTTTTAGACTTACAGACATCCCCTATTCAAATGAATGGCTAAAGTTTCAGCGTTTTAACACAACTTCAAACCCTCACTACTCATTCATACTTCATTCTACAAACTTTATGGACATTATCTCAACATCAGCTTTTTTTCAACACTCTGAACCTAAAATCTCACTTATATGTTGTTAAAAACAATTTTAACTTTTTTTTTTTAAAGGGATGCAAATTTACACATAATTAGTTACATATTGCCAAATTTGCATATTAAAGCTGGGGTATGTGATTTCTGATTGGTCAAAGTTAACATGAGCTGTACACTTTGACCAATCAGAGCGAGGCTGCGATTCTCTGTTCTTATTGGCTGTTGGACTGTCCATTCACTTTGGCACGACTTTGTTGGTGTAGAGCGTGTCAGGGAGGGACCAAAGAGAACAAGTGGAGCGGTTGAGGTATTTGAATTCGAAATCTCTATCCCAACTGCTATTTTCTCCCCAAATCCTCCACCCCAGCTTTAATTCAAATATTTCTGAAAAACTTGTAATACGAAAAAGAATAGTTGTAATGTCAGTAATCAACTGGCAAAGTTTCATAATGATATTTATAAGTTAAATATTTTACCCTATATACCTGCAGTGTCTAGTGTTATATAGCTGTGTCCTGCTGTGTTCAGTATTTTCTCTGTGACAGCTGTTGACAGCGACCCTGAGTAGGATTCCTCACGGTTTATTTTTAGGGTCTGTGTGTGTGTGTGTGTGTGTGTGTGCGTTTGTGTGTGCGTGTGTGTGTGTGTGTGTGTGTGTGTGTGTCTGCTGCCTGCCTGTGTGTGTGTGTGTGTGTGTGTGTGTGCGCTGCCTGCCTGTGTGTGTGTGTGTGTGTTTAGGGGGTCAGGGCTCCGCATGGTCTGTGTGATAAACTTCCAAAGTTTAAAACACCTGTTTGACCCCAGACAGGAACGCGTCTAAGGTTTCAGTCCCAGCTCAGTTTTACTTCTCTGCAAAGTGCATCAGGAATGAATGAATGAATGAATGAATGAATGAATGAATGAATGAATGAATGAATGAATGAATGAATGAATGAATTAATTAATTAATTAATTAATTAATTAATTAATTAATGATTTTATTTGACCATTTTGATATAAAAACATGAACAGCATTCTGTCACACATTAAAATACATAAAATAGCCAGGGAGGGACAGACACAAAAAAGCCCAAAGGTTTATTTCCATTGTGGTCCCTGCATCAGGAAAGTTACAGCTCTGGAAAAAATGAAGAGACCACTCCAAATGTTCAGAGTCTCTCGTTTGACTATTTATAGGAATATGTTTGAGTAGAATGAACATTTTGGTTTTATTCTATAAACTACTGACAACATTTCTACCAAATTCCAATAAATGTATTGTCATTAAAAAGCATTTTCAATAAGTAATGTAGAGATGAAGATTTGAGAAAAATCCAGACTGGTCTCTTCATTTTTTCCGGAGCTGTACATCTTTGCAGTTCTGACCATCTATACATTTTGATAAAGCTGGGGTATGTGATTTCTGATTGGTCAAAGTTAACATGAGCTGTACACTTTGACCAAATCAGAGCGAGGCTCCTATTCTCTGTTCTTATTGACTTGTTGGGACTGTCCATTCACTTTGGCACGACTTTGTTGGTGTAGAGCGTGTCAGGGAGGGACCATAGGGGAGGGACCAAAGAGAACAAGTGGAACGGTTGAGGTATTTGGATTCGAATCTCAATCCCAACTGCCATTTTCTCCCCAAATCCTCCACCCCAGCTTTAATTTGTTTATATGCATTCATTGCAAATATCTAACTAATTATAAGTAAATTTGCGTCTCTTAAATTAAAAAAAAATAATAATAATCTAGATGTTGGATAAAACCAGAATTACAATTTGTATTTAATTTTTTACAACATATTAGTGTCTAAAGTTTTTACAGAGCTTTTGGATTCAGTCTTTTTCATTGTATAGGCCTACATCGTCAAATTGTATGAACAGGTCCTAAAAAATGCATTTTCAATAAGTTTTTAAGAAGAAAATGTCTCATAAATCAGACAATAAACAAGATACGAACAACGATTCTGGAAAACGCTTGTTGTCAAAATCCCTTTTTGTCAAAATCTGTGAATATCTCCTTATGATCCGCTACCTGTCCGTACGGGCATGTTGCTATAGCTATGGTAGCCCGTTTGTGTTTACATACCAGTTTACAGAGGCTAGGCTGTGCATTAACACTGGATTTTTTTCATTGAATACAGTACAGACAGGTAGATCGTGAGGAGATATTCACTGATTTTGACAAAAAAGTGATTTTGACAACAAATGTTCTCCAGAATCACTGACTACACTTTTCAATACAATTTCAATACTTTCTCATGTTGTATATTTAATGTATTTCATGCCCCTGTAAAGCACTTTGAACGGCCTTGTGTCTGAATTGTGCTACGTAAATTGACTTGCCTTTTTGCTTAATATAAGATTCTTTATTCTCAGGGCTCTGAAGAAGACTTGGTCGGCTTTTTTAAAATCTGATATGACTAATTAAAGGTGGGGTAACCGATTCTGGTGAATTATTGTTGTCAATTAAATTTTTTGTCATAACCCGTGAATATCTCCTCATTAACCACTACCTGTCTGTACTGTGTGTGTGCTGGCAACATATCAGCGTTAATACACAGAACTAGGCTCTGTAAACTGGTATGTAAACAAAGGGGCCACTGTAAAAGCTAAAGTCAATTTGACCAAAACTACCTAACAATATATTTTGAACGGGATAAGAATAAAGGATAGTAAATTAATTTATTATGCAGCAACGATTGTGACGAAAGCCGCAGATGGAGATTTAAAGTCTCGACTGACTACGTTTTAAATTGTTTGTCACTAAAAGTCGCTCTATTGGGACGTTCCTGTTGCGTAGTGGATAGATTGCTACCATATTGGCTCCGGCCTTCATTGCAGTGGTCGCAGGTTCAAATCCGACCCGTGGACCTTTACTGCAGGTCATCCCCCCCCCCCCCCCCCTCTCTCTCTCTCTCTCTCTCTCTATCTGTCTCCCCATTTCAACTCAGTACTGTCTAATAAATCTTGAAAATGCCAAAAAAAAAAATCTTTAAAAGTTTCTCTACTGCCATCAGAAGCAGACCATTATCAGACTAGACCCATTTGGCCTCTAATGGACCCGGTTGGCCCTTAAACAATGTTCTAGTTGGCCCCGGCTTCGGCTAAGATTAGAATTAATTGGCACTGATCCCGGCCAGCTGACAGATTGAGGGACCAGTTGTCTTTCTGCCAAAAAAAAAGACAGTGTTGTAATTGTCACTGACCTGAAATCATTAAAGATACAGTGTGTAATATTGGTGCATTTTAGCTTCTTCTAGTGGTGAGATTGTAGATGTCAACGCTCCCTTGCTAACCCCTCCCCTTTAGAGGAGAATTTACAGAAGCTACGGTGGCCTTCAAGGACAAGAAGCTAGTTACTAAAGATGGCGCAATCATCCACCACTGCCTCAAGTCTTTCCACAATATCAAGTGATGAGGTGAAGATGTATTTAGTTATTTATTCTATAGTACTTCTTCTTCTCGGTCTTCCAACAGGTGCATTTCCCCAGGACGCCCACTATATATAAAAACATGTAAGGCCTTTAGTTAAGTTTGTCCGTTCTGTGCTACTGTAGAAACATGGCGGTGCAACATGGCGGCCTCAGCACCCTGCTCCTTTTCCTTTTCTACCAAGTCTGTTCTGAAAAACACCTATACATTCTACACACTGGACCTTTAAAGTCACAAGAAGAAATGTCAACTTCAGTAGTTTGGAGACAGTTAGCTTTTTACCATCTGACAAACTACAAACTGTACAAACTAAACAGCAACGTTTGAGGATGTGAAACAATATGATAAAGGAAGACATGACACTCCCAAACTATGGACATGGACATATAAAGAAATGGACACCAGATTGAAACATGACGCCCATTCATCCCTATGGAAACTTCTCATTGGCGCAGAGAAGCAACATACAGGATCAGAATCACTTCCACATCATGGGGTCATGCCAAACACACCCCTAAAGCATGACGTTCAGGATGTACAATTATTCTCGTTCTCAAGCATTGTAAGCTAGAAGTCATAGGCCCCACCCCTCCTCGGGCTAACGGCTAAGACTGAAAATAAAATGGGAAACCAGCAAACTATAAGATTAGCATTAGTTCAAACCAATATTCACTTTTACTCTGACACAATCACACTACACACTACAGGTAAATAGGGTTTATTATGTTTAACTTATAGATACCATCATGAGACTTTCCCCGTTGATTACTGACATTAAAACAGTTATTTTTTTGTTTTGCAACTCTTCCAGAAATGCTTGAATAAATTTATGTAAATTTGCATTTCCTTAAAAACCAAGGGGCGCCCTTAGCTCAGTTAGTAGGGCGTCCCCCCCCCCCCCCCCCATGGGCCTCGGCCAGCAGCGGACCCGGGTTCGATTCCAGCCCGCGGTCGTTCTCTGCATGTCACTCCCCTCTCTGCCCCATTTCAACTCTTTCTCTACACTATCAATAAAGCATTGAAATGCCAAAAAAATATCTTTAAAAAAAAAAGAGACTGATTAGAGTTAAAAACATATTAGTGTTCAAAGTTTTAACCGAACAGAGTTTGGATACAGACTTTATTTTATACTGTAAATAAAAAATACTAATGTACCGGTCTTAAGAACAAAATGTCTCATAAATCAAATGTATCAATAAAAACATATGAAAAACTCCTTCTGTAATAACCTTTCAGAATAGTGCTGAGAATGATTATGGAAAGTTTAGTTAATGTAAGTGCTTTGGAAGTGGAGATCTTTGGTTCAGAGAATTGAAAAAAAAAAAATAATAATATCGAGATAATGTCCGTTAAAGATGGTTGTATAGGAGAAATATACAGACGCAAACAGACAAGGTTTAGTCAAATAAACACCTAAATGTACATGTTGGACCTTTGATTTATCCTAGTATGAAAGAAGACATTTTAGGGAAGATAAATAGCATGTCAGATCAAGTTTTATTTTTACCATTGAGTCACCCAGACTGATTTATTTTTAACTGAGAGTCACGAAACTAAACACGTAATTACCCCATTTAATGATGATGTCATTAAAATAATTGAATTCCCTAATCTACTGCATTGCGACTAATATCCAAGTAAGATCGTTAAGGATAATATGAATAGTTTAAAAGTTGAGTCAGCGAGTTGGACACTTCAAAATCACCCTGTCAAAATCAGTGAACATCTCCTCACGATCCACTTCTTCTTGGTATTGTGTGTGCTGTGTGTGTTAATACACAGCCTAGGCTCTGTAAACTGGTATGTAAACAAAGCGGGCACACTGTAGATGTAGCAACATGCCTGTTTTTTTTAAAGATATTTTTTGGGCATTTTATGCTTTATTGATAGTGCAAAGAGACAGCGGTGAAATGGGGCAGAGAGGGGAGTGACATGCAGAGAACGACCGCGGGCAGGAATCGAACCCGGGTCTGCTGCTGGCCGAGGCCCATGGGGGGGGACGCCCTACCAACTGAGCTAAGGGCGCCCCAACATGCCTAACAGAGGTTTCAAAGGACACTTTTTAAAAAAAAACTACAGAAGTTAGGAAGGAGAATCTTTTTCAGACCAAGGACTATTGTGTATGTGTGTGTGTATGAATGGGTGAATGTGGTAAGATATGTAAAGCGCTTTGGGGCTGAGAAAATCGGCTAGAAGGCGCTATATAAGTCAAGTCCATTTACCATTTACCATATTGCGAGATTAAAATGTTCATCACTTCTGATCTGGGACAGTAATTCTGTGATTATTAAAAAAAAGTTATGCGTTATGATTATTATATTATTCTTAATTTGCTTTGTCATTTTTGGATCATTCTATATTGTGTAACCAGGGCATCAAGAAACGTGGCTCTCAATTGCCTTCCCTGTACTAAATACAACTTTATACACTATATATAAATATATTTATACTCTTTCTTTTTTAATATTCAAAATAAAGTTTCCATTTCACATGTACAGGATCAAACCACTGACTCCAGAATCCTTTCAGTCTAAAAGAATAAAAACTAAAAATAACAACCAGCAGCTGTCCAGTCTCTTCCAAAATAAAAGCTTCAGTCAGACACTTCCTCCCGTGTGTGTGTGTGTGTGTGTGTGTGTGTGTGTGTGTGTGTGTGTGTGTGTGTGTGTGTGGTGTGTGTGTGTGTGTGTGTGTGTGTGTGTGTGTGTGTGTGTGTGTGGTGTGTCTGCGCTGCCGTGTGTGTGTGTGTGTGTTGTGTGTGTGTGTGTGTGTTGTGGTGTGTGTGTGTATACTGTATCCAACCAATGGGACTGGGGGGGGGGGGAGAGGGGGTTTATCCAACACAGGACACCAGTAACTAAAAATAACCCCAAAGCCACCACACCTCAGTTTGAGTGACAGCAGCATGTGTCACATATCTGCAGGAGCAACTGATAGCCCCCCACACTGCCCATGATTCCCTTAAAAAGCCATCTGCACTCAGCTGAGAGTCCGCTGGGGTGCTATCAGCGGCTATTCTGGGAAGGCCAGTTATAACCTTCACATACTGAGCAGAAAAGCAACAAAAATACTACAATATCAACCTTTAAAAGTGTCAAGACAGGCCTAATAAAAAGGGTGAAAAGTCAAAATGAGGTTGAGATAGTTGGGGGGATAGGTGTCAATCAATGGCTATTGTAAGACCCTTTATCAAGTCCAGTTATAACCTTCATACACTGAACAAAAAAGCAGTAAAAGATTATTCTATGAGAGCCTTTTAGAAATATCAAGAAATATTAAAAATTAAAATTAAAAAGCTTAAAAAATGTGGCGGATAAGTTGTGAAAAGTCTGGAAGGAAAGGTATCAATCAACAGCTATTCTGGGACGTCCCGTTATATCCTTCAGACTCAACAAAAAAGCAGCAAAATTACTCCAATGAAAAGCCTGAAAAGCTGCTGAAAAGCATCAAATATGTGGCTGTTTAAAAACGTTGTGATAAGTGACAGTAAAACAGACAAGAGGGGTGGATGGGAGCAGTGTCACTTCAGCTGTCCCTCGTCAATCACAACACACACAGACACACACACACACACACACACACACACCTTTCCATCAAGCAAACTTTTTTACATTTTTAAAAACTTACTTGTCTGTGCAAGGGTGCCTTGGGGAACCCCGGGGGGCGAGTTGCAAGAAGTTAGAAAATCTTTATCCAGAAAATGTGTTTTCAGAAATCCACAAGTAGCCAAAAAAAAACGTGAGACTTTGAAATGAGAGAAACAAAACTACACCTCTGTAGTTTTGTTAATCTCAAATGACAGCAGTTCTACCAGCCGAGAGGTCCAGGCCGGGAACTCTGCTCAGAGCCCGTGAGTTGGACGCGGGGGGCTTTATACCGCTGTGATGTCACAAGGGGGAAGGGCTCTGATTGGTCAGGACCGCAAGGGATTATGGGAGGGGGATGAAATGGGGGAGGTGGGGTGGTGGGGGAGAGAGAGACAGAGACAGGAGGGAGACATTTTATGCAACTCATCGTCAGAGATCCGAAAGAAAGATGTTACCAAACCATTAAAACTGTTATGGAAGGCTTTATTTATTCATAATTTTTATCAATTAGTTTTTTTAGTTTAATTGCAATGCATTGTGGGAGGGGGATGAGAGGTGGGGGGGGGGGGAGACAGAGGGAGACATTTTATGCAACTCAACGTCAGACTGCTTTAGTAAGACACCGAAAGAAAGATGTTACCAAACTGTTGTGAAAGGATTTATTTATAAGGATTTTTTAATTAATTTTTTTATTTAATTTAAACGTTACTACAGTAGGCCTACTTTAAGTCTTGGGTAAAAATGTTTAACTTATAGCTATCATCATGAAACTTTTGATCTGCTTTAGTAAGAGACTGAAAGAAAGATGTTACCAAACCCTTATAGAAGGCTATTTTATAAGGATTTTTTAATTTGTTTTTTAATCTAATTTAAAAGGTTATTATCAAATCAAATCAATTTTATTTGTATAGCCCAAAATCACAAATAGACATTTGCGTGAGTGGGCTTTACATTCCATACAATATGATACAATATGACACCCTGCCCTTAGACCCTTAGCCTGGCTGAGAAAAAACTCCCAGTAAAAAACCCTTTACCGGGATTAAGAAATCTCAGGGAGAGTCGACAAAGTAAGGGATCCCTCTCCCAGGACGGACATACTGCAATAGATGTCATAGGTAGAGAAAAATCACAAAGGAATTTGATCATTGACCAGGTGATTACATGGTAATACTAAAGTAAAGTGTGAATAGTGTGGATGCAGGAAGACTTCAGATGCTGCCAGAGGGGGGGCCGGATCCACACATTATGGGCCAGTTTCACAGACATGGATTAAGCCTAGTCCTCGACTAAATGTTACTTTCAATGGACAATCTCCATTCAAAATTCCATGTAGTCCAGGACTTGGCTTAATCCATGTCTGTGAAACCGGCCCTATATCATTAGTAGTCCTACTTTAAAGGCCTACTTCACCGGTTGGAATATGAAGGTGTATTGAACTGGGAGATCCTATTTAGTACAAATGTGCAAAAAATAAATAAATCGGATCATCTTAGCCTGAGAAAAGGCAGAAAGAGTGTCTAACCCTACAGTTTCCTTCTTGTGACATCACAGTAAGGGTTAGGATTAACAGGACAGCTGGGCCAAGGGAAGACTGAAAAACCTCATTCATTATATTATAATAGTGATTTTATAATGATAGAACGCTGGTTCCGTATGGGTGAAGTATTCCTTTAAGTCTAGACACTGCAGGTGAATTGGGTAAACATGTTTAACTTATAGATATCATCATGAAACTTTGCGCAGATGCTTTAGTAAGAGACATAAAGCAAGATGTTACCAAAGTAGTGAAAACACTATCACTTCTGTCCAAAGGGGGCGCTAGAGTCAACAAAACCTGAACGTTCCTCGGAGCACCTTTAAATAATGACTTTCAAAATAGAACAGATGGTAAAATGGTAAATGGACTCCACTTATACAGCGCTTTTCCCTGGTTTTTCACAGACTCAAAGCGCTTTACATTGTTTTGTACACATTCACCCAATCACACACACATTCATACACCGATAGCAGCAGGGTGCATAAAAATGCCAAAAAAAATCTTTAAAAAAAAAACACTGGGCTTACTCTACTTTACAGGTTTCTAAGGACTTTGTTTAAACTAAAGGCAAAATGTTAAGCAAAAAACAAGAAGCCAATGAGGTGTCATGAAGGTCCCTTCACTACTGTTATATAGTCAAGTAAAATCTGAATTTATTTTTGAACGGTCTTAATAACTAGATTATGTGTCTAGAGCTTGTGAGATTTCAGGGGGGGAATGTAAACAGATGTGTCAGCCTTTCCTGGACTTTATAACAGTACTGAAGGGACCTACATGACACCTCGTTGACTTTTTATTTCCTGCTCAACATTTGCCTATGAAAATAAAGTATTTTAAACTGCCAGGACTCATTTTGTAAAAAAAAAATTCTGAAGAAGTGCAGTGTTACATTGAAGAGATATCCGATGTCTACAAAGCCAAGACAATAGGTTCCAGTCAGACAGTAGGCTACAGTGTACAGGTAGCGAGCGTGCTAACATAACGTGATTGACACCTGTGCGTGTGGATGTGTGTGTGTGTGTGTGTGTGTGTGTGGTGTGTGTGTGTGGTGGTGTGTGTGTGTGTGTGTGTGTGTGTGTGTGTGTGTGTGGTGTGTGTGGTGTGTGTGTTGTGTGGTGTGTGTGTGTGGGGTGTGTGTGTTGTGTGTGTGTGTGTGTGTGTGTGTGTGCGCGTTGTGCGTGTGTGATATGATTGACACCTACCTGTGCTGTGGATGTGAATTTTCCGCCATGTTTCAAACTCTGAACCAACGCGGGAGCTCGTCAAGCGCCGACATATTTTAATTATCCTCAGGGAATGAATGCCGTGCCGTGCCGTGCCAGGATCAAATTAACACGCTTTATATGGCTTAAACTTTAAAGCTTAAAGCGCGCCTGTCGTTGTTGAATTCTGGAGCTGATGAGTAGCGGCCATTTTTAGAGAGGAAATTAAACAACCCTACGTCACATGCACACGTGACGTCAGCACCCACCTGGACAGCAATGGAGTCTCGGTAATGAAAAAAATAAATAAAAAAAAATAATAATTAAATTAAATAAAAAATCTTGGAAACGAAACTTTCATTTATTAATTGTACAATACAAATGGGCATTAATTGACCTTGTTTGCAAATTAATGTTTTTTTTTTTTTATTTAACTTTTTTGGGTATTTTCAAGCTTTATTAGACAGTACAGAGTTGAAATGGGAGAGAGAGGAAGAGAAGGAGAGAGAGCGAGGGGAGAGAGCGAGAGAGAGAGAGAGAGAGAGAGAGGGATGACCTGCAGTAAAGGTCCAGGTTCGATTTGAACCCGCAACCACTGCAACGAAGGCCGAGCCAATATGCGCTCTATCCACTACACCACCGGAGCCCCCGCAAACGAATGTTTTAATAAAAATTGACAAACTAATTTTCAAGTAATAAAATAGACCTATTTGAAAATCAATCAGATTCCATCAACGAACCAACAAAAAGGGTTTGCCTGCCCCTGCTTTACATTATCAAATTAATGAGCAATAAAATTAATTTAATAATTATAATAAAGTTTATTTGTACCTTTTAAGACGAAATACGGTTAATCTCATAGGACATGAAGTTATTGATTGTAGTGCCCCCTTTGGACAGAAGCAGAAGTGTTTTCACCACACCATGCGCCTGCTGTCCTAAGATCTGTGCTCCAACCATAGACATTATATGGCTTATAATGTCTATGCCTCCAACCCCCAACAAATCACACCCTGGTGATAACAAAGGTATTTTCCTCTTAGAGAGAGAGAGAGAGAGAGAGAGAGAGAGAGAGAGTAGGAGAGAGAGAGGAGGAGAGAGAGAGATGAGAGGAGAGAGGATGTGTGTGTTGTGTGTTTGTGTGTGTGTGCGTGCGTGTGTGAGTGAGTCTGTGTGTGTGTGTGTGTGAGTGAGTGAGTGAGTGACTGTGTGTGTTGAGCATGTGTGGCTGTGTGTCTGTGTTTGCATGTTTGTGTTTGTGTGTGTGTGTGTGTGCGTGTGTGTGCGTGCGTGCATGTGTGTGTGTTTGTGTGTGTGTGTGCCAGCTTGGTGTTTTATGGGCCCCAAGGCTATTATCAACCATTGCCTAATAACGACCACCCCTGTTGTCACAACAAACTACTCCCAAACATTACAATTTTTTAGTTTGAAATATAATAGTTTGAAATCTGAAACCTCGTTCATGGTTTAATAAAAACAAGACAATGAAACACAGGACACATTTCTTTAATTTACACACAAACATATTCAGAGTGAGAACAACCAAATAAAACGGTCTAACTTAAAGGTGCACTATGTAACTTTGTGTGTGTCAGAGAAGCTAAACAATTTCTCAGGTATATTCTCATAACTGAATAGACACACTTTCCTCACAGGAAAATTGGATACATTGAACACTGTTTGAAGTTAGAAAGCTTCCTGAAAAGTTACTGTTTCACTGTTGTTGTTTACAGCAGCAGGGCCCACAGTTTGGTTTACAAACTTATTCTAGTCTTACGTTTGGTTCCAGGTTCCTCAAAATAATTTAGTTTTGATTCATGATGATAGAATTATTCAATACTAAGAATTACATGTAGAGAAAATATGTTTAGTAAACTAACTGCAGGCTCTGTGAATGTAAACAAACCCCCTCCTCTGAAACTACACAGTGACCCTTTTACCAACATGTTATTTAATAAAACCAGCCATGTTACAATTGAGGGGGTGATAAAGAAAATATGAATTTAACTTACCCTGCGTTCCAATTCCCATACTTCCCTACTATTTAGTATGCCAGAAAAAGATTTAGGATGTCCCAATACATGCACGTCAATTGTAGTATGCTGAAAATACACAGATGCCCCACTAACTCAAATTGGATTTTGGAGTATTCCTCTTTATTCTTGACATTTTTCGACATAATGAAAAAAAAACTTCCTTATGTGATTTTTTTTTTCTCTCCTGTCTGTGGCCCTAAAACTCTTCTGTACTTTAGTATGTAGTGGAGGAAAAAGAAAGAGTACGAGATTTGGAACGCAGGGATAATTTATGGAGAGCTCCTTAAACAAACTTACAGTATTTCCTTAACAGCAGGGGAGGGGATTTTCAAAATAAAGGTATGATTCTATTCTAATGAAACGTATTATGATATTGAGGCCCATTCCTGCCAAGAACATTCAAAATAATAAATACTATATATATATATTTACTAAATATTCTCTCTATTAAAGGAGCTACGAGGAACTTTTTAATATTTCTGAAACAGTCTAATTTTTCCTCTGATAATCATAAATTACATGTAACAGCAAACAAGACCATCAGTGCAAAGAATTCTATTTTTATATCGTTTTTCTTAATGCCTTTGTCATGGGTATACGCTCACCCAGGAACAACAGCTGGCGTGGTAAAAACACTACCGCTTTTGTCCAAAGGGCGGGGGGGCGCTATAAGCTAGAATTAACACAAGTTCCTCGTAGCAACTTTAATTAACCTTGGTGTAAAAATCAAACTCATTAATAGTACTTTTCACTTTACTTACTTTTTAATAGTACGTTTTACTATAGGTATGTTGTGTTATGTAAATGTGTAACTTTATTTTCTTTTAGGGTGACTTTTACCATCGGTCTAGGGACTGCATATGAAAAATAGCCTTCTGGCTAATTCTGGCATATTGACAGAAATGTTTGATAACATGCACTGTCCCTGTATTAAATAAATAAATAAAAAAAATAAATAAAAAAATTACAGGACAATCAGGTAGAGCAGCCAGAGCAGAACACATAGAGTCCCAAACCACGTGTACCATTCTTCAGTGATGATTTCAAACACTTCTTCAAACAGCCATTTATCCCCACCACCACCATCATCACTGCCCGTGTCGCTGCGGTGTGTGGCCCCCTCACGGTGGTACGTAGCCTGGGTAAGGGTCAGGGATTCCTGGGCCTCGAACCAGTCGGGGTCTGAGTCCTCTGTGCCCGACACATCTCCGTCTTTAGACCTGAAGCGACCATGATGACAAACTCATTTCCAAATTTCATCTTTTCAAAATCCGTCCTCTCAACCTTCTTCCCTCTCTCTTTTCTACATCCTAGTTCCTCCATCCTAATGTGTGTGTGTGTGTGTGTGTGTGTGTGTGTGTGTGCGTGTGTGTGTGTGTGTGTGTGTGTGTGTGTGTGGTGTGTGTGTGTGTGTGTGTGTGTGCGTGTGTGTGTGTGTGTGTGTGTGTGTGTGTGTCTGTGTGTGTGTGTGTGTGTGTGTGTGTGTGTGTGTGTGTGTGTGTGTGTGTGTGTGTGTGTGTGTGTGTGTGTAAGGTTTCTCCCATCTTATCCATCAACGTTCCTCTCATGTTTTACTTATCGATTGCCTTCTGTGTCTCTCATTGACAATTTTAGTTTTGGCATTTATTTGTATTATTTGTGTTTATGTCATTTGGTGAAATTATAAAATAACAGTTCTGATCCAAACACATATTAATATTTATTTATTTATTTATTAATATTCTTCCGGACAATTACACATACTTTGTGTTATCGTCCGAAGGGAAGCAGGAGAAGCCAAAGGCTTATCGGGTCCCGCCCCCACTGATATAAACCCTATAATGTTGCAGGAGCTCTAACTGCGTCACCAGACAGCCAACTAAAGATCTGTGACATATGGACGATGTGAAGCAGCGGTTTGAAATGTTAAGTTTGTTACTTTGCAACACAAAACAAAATAACACCATTAAAAGGGATCACACTGTTAACTGGGAAAATTACAAGTTATTCAATCATTAAAAGTGGAGTCTGCGATTCGGGAGAAGGATTGTTGTGAAAATCACTTTTTGTCAAAATCCGTTACCTGTCCGTACTGTGCGCTGAAACAAAAAAGGTGTTAATACGCAGCCTAGGCTCTGTAAAAAAAAGGGGCCACCGTAGTTAGAGACATGCCAATGATCCTTTACTTGACTAGTTTAAAATGGCACAGACATCTGTGCTAGAAAAGAGGAAAAAAATTATTGAGAACTGAATCGAATCAAGGAATTGGAGAATCGTGACACCCCTACTTAGAATGATTACATTTTATGATCAAACGGCTATAAACGATTAAAATGCTCATTAAAGACCTACTTCACCGGTGGAAATATCTAAATATATAACTCTGAGATCCTATGAAGTATAAATCTGCAAACATTTTAGTAATCGGTTCATCCTAGCCTGAGAAAAGGCAGAAAGAGTGTTTTATGGTCTCACAGTCTAACCCTACATTTTCCCATGTGTGACATCATACATGGTTAAATGTAGGGTTAGGATTAACAGGACAGCTGGGCCAAGGGAAGACTGAGGGAAGAAAAACCTCATTCATTATATTATAATAGTGATTTTATAATGATAGAACGCCGGTTCCGTATGAGTGAAGTATTCCTTTAGACCTCATCACTGAAAGCCTAGACGCAGAGTCTACTATAGGCTACAAGGTGGGGACGCTTTAACTGGTGACACACGTGAAAACCAACACAACACAGTGGGGAGTGAAGCACGTTAAAACACACAACAAGCCTTTCTTCATTTACACCTGTGGCGGACTGTCTTCACGGGCATCCATTGTTTGCTAAGAGCTCCAACCTGCTTCTTTCTCTGCATGTAAGTGGACTTTCAAATGCCTCGTTTCCACTGTGCGACACAGTTCGGTTGAGTAATGAACGGTAGACCCTAGAAAATGTTCATTCTACTCAAACATATGCCTATAAATAGTCAAACGAGAGACACTGAACATCCCGAGTGGTCTCTTTATTTTTTCCAGAGCTGTACAGTCTATAAGTCAGATCCAGAAAAATAATGGCCGCGGCAGCTACGTACGTACAACATAATTTTTCTCTGAACACGAGACTCTTCACTCTTGCCGAGGTGATTACACACAACGGTTTATCTCTAGCGCGGAAATGATGATTCTGTCGACCAATCAATGGACTGCAGTGTGTAGCTCCACCCCTTTTAGGACCCTTTGGGACGGCGTGGTGCCCCAACCAAAGGATGACAATATTAGGTGTGGCACGGTTTGCTTATTTTGGCACACTTCCCAAACTTTTGACAGTTGAAAAGTAAATATATGCTGAACCGACCGAACCGCACCGCTTAGTGGAAACTGGGCTAAAGATGTCGTTAAGACACATTAGAGAATTTTGGAGATTTAACATTACTTAATCCACCTCCTGACCTAAGTTGGATCAACCAATCAGCTCATTCGGGGTTGAGATTTTGGGAGTAAATGCCAAATGCAGAGAATAACAACAACTTTGTACTACAGGAATACAAATTTGCCTGAAAAATTTGTGCTAAAGCTAAACGTAGTTAGCACCTGTATCTAATGTTCACACCTAAAAGTCTTTGTTTTAAATAGGATCCAGATTTAGAGATACAGCCGGCTACAAAGCACCTGTTAATGAAGCTGTAAGTGGACTTGCAAACGCCTTGTTTCCACTGAGCGGCACAGTTCGGTTGAGTAATGAACGGTAGACACTAGATCTGGCTTGTGTTTCCATTGCAAACGGAAGCCTAACTTGGTAGGCAGAGTTTCTACTAGACTACTAGTCAGAGTACACACAGCTCATGAAAAAAATTAAGAGACCAGTCTGGATTTTTCTTAAATCTTCATCTCTACATAACGTATTGAAAATGTTCTAAATGCAAAAATAATTTATTGGAATTAGGTAGAAATGTTGTCAGTAGTTTATATTATAAAACCAAAATGTTCATTCTACTCAAACATATGCCTATAAATAGTCAAACGAGAGACACTGAACATTCCGAGTGGTCTCTTTATTTTTTCCAGAGCTGTACAACAACTTGGTACTACAGGAATACAAATTTGCCTGAAAAAAATGTGTGCTAAAGCTAAACGTAATTAGCACCTGTAACTAATGTTCACACCTAAAAGTCTGACCAAAGGTTTGTTTTAAAGGATCCAGATTTAGACATACGGCCGGCTACAAAGCACCTGTTAATGAAGCTGTAAAGGAAGCCCTAAAAGGTTAGTTGTGTCGTTAAAGGCCTACTTCACCGGTTTGAATATGAAGGTGTATTGAATTCTGAGATCCTATGTAGTATAAATGTGCGAAAAAAAATTAAAATCAGTTCATCCTAGCCTGAGAAAAGGCAGAAAGAGTGTTTTTTTTAACCCTATATTTCTCCTTCTCGTGACATCACAGAAAGAGAAATATAGGGTTAAAAAAACTTACTTTGTAAATATTACTGTGATGTCACAGTAAAAGACATCACAGTAATATTTACAAAGTAAGTTTTTTTTAACCCTATATTTCTCTTTCTGTGATGTCACGAGAAAGAGAAATATAGGGTTAAAAAAAACACTCTTTCTGCCTTTTCTCAGGCTAGGATGAACCGATTTCAATTTTTTTCGCACATTTATACTACATAGGATCTCAGAATTCAATACACCTTCATATTCAAACCGGTGAAGTAGGCCTAACTGTATTAATCGTGTGTGTTACTGTGGAGCTCGTTATAGGCTACCCACCAGGTGAGTGCGGGCTGTGGGTGTCCCGTCACCTCCACCTCTAGCGTCACTGGAGATCCCTCCATGACGGTGGCTCGAGACACGGGCCTGGTGAAGCAAGGCGTGCCCGATTTAGAGGCCTTTCCCTGGGCAACGAGAGACTCGGCGTGGGGGTGGGGGTGGGGGTGGAGGTGGAAAGCTGGAGCCGGTCGAGATGGCCCTTGGATCTGAGGAGTGAGTCTGATCTCCTCGCGAATGACCGTGGGTTGACAAATGTTTGGGTCTTGGTCTGGAGTTAGTAGATGAAGTGGGAAGGGGAGGGGAGTGACATGCGAATTATGCTGCAAAGCTTGGGGGGTCTGTGGTTCGGTTTGAGGAGGGGCAGCAGCAACAGCAGCAGTAGCGGCGGCGGGCTTTGCAGGGCTCATGCCAGGCTCATGCACACACTGCTGGGTACTGATGGACTCTGTCTGGTGGTGGCTCTGTCTGCTGCTAATTATATTATTTTTGAACATGTTGGGCTCTTGAAGAACGGGGGAATGGGCCGTAGGTAGACTTCCACTACCACTACCCTGCGAGAGACTGTTCGGAGTGATAGACGAATGAGAAACAGTTCCTTGGGTCACAGAAGAAGAAATGGTTGTGCAAAGGCTATTGCTATGAGGAGATGCAATGAGAACCGGGGATGTTTCGTTGATACATTCGGAGGTACGTTCAGTCCTGGACTCTGGGAAGGTCGTGCTGCTGGTTCGGAGTGAAGTTGGAGGGGATTTTAGGAGGTTGAAGTCTTGTGGAAGCGCCCTGTCCATTTGACGATCAGAATCCTTGAAGCTGACCAAGGACACTAGATCCATCTTCGACAGAGTCTTACCCTGGAATAGGGGACTGTCTTGGGGTGAGCTGCTGGGTTTGCTGTGAGCCTGTGGTACATTGCCGTGACTTTTTGAAGGTGAAGACTGACGGTAGACAGTTTGTTTCGTTGTGGTACGGCTGCTGCTTTGAGGCACAAGAACCGGGGATGTCTCCTTGATATTATCCGAGATAACTTCAGTCCTGGATTTTGGGAAGTTTGTGCTTGTTGTTTGGAGTGAAGATGCAGAAGATTTGAGAAGTCCAATGTCTTTTGGAAGGCCAGAATCTGTAAAGCTGACCAAGGAGGCTGGGTCCATCTTTGCTAAGGTCTTACCCTGAGAAAAGGGAGTTTCTTGGGCTGAGCCGAAACCGCTGAAAGCCTGTACCAAGGTCACCAAAGAAGAAGTCTTTAAGGAAATAGTCTGTTGGCCACATGGGCTGGTGCTAATGTTGCTAATGTTGCTAACACTGTCCGCTTGAGGTTTGGAGAATGGTGATTTTTCGGTCTTTGTTTCAGTGGAAATATTACTGAAAGACTTTTGACAAATGGCCGTATTGTTTTGAGGTGAAGTAGTTCTGGATTTGAGGAAGCCAGTGTCTTGTGCGGAGGACTTTTCCTTCTGTAGATCATCAGGGTCTGGGGTATAGAAGGGCTTTGTGGGGCTGGGATTGAGATGGGACGTCTTTGGCGAGCTCTCACCACCTTTGTATGAAACATTTTGGGTGATCTCAACTTGGTTATACGGACTGTTATGCCCCTTTAGGAATGGCTCGGTTAATGAAAGATTCCTTTTCTCAGGGACATCGGTATATTTGTTGGAAGAGATGTCTGGAGGGCTTTGCTTGTGGACAGGGATAGATCCAAAGGGGGAGTTCGATTCAGGGTTTTCTGTGTAGCTGTTCGATTGGGGGATGTTGGCGGTTGTTAGAATGCTGCGCAAAGAACTGGTGAACTGATTTGGAGCAGAAACTGTCAGCGGACTCTGGGCCAATGAACTGGATTCTGATCTGAACCTGTAACACACACAAGAGGAAAAACATGTTAAATCTGGGAAGCCTCCTGAAAAATAAAATATAAAATTATACTGTATATTAAAATAAACGATAAAAAAATATTAATTAATGTTTCAAAATAAAATATAAAATATATAAAAACTATTCTTAAATTAAATTAAAAAATTAAAAATAATATACTAAAATAACAAATCTAATGTATAAAATAATATCCTATAGATATGTCTGGACTCCTGATATGATTCTTTGTGCTCGTTCTGACCTGGTGTTGCTGTGAAGGCCGGTGGGAGGAGTTGGAGAACTTTCGGTGCGACTTGAATCTCTCTGTATTCTCACGGTACTGACATTAGAACCCGTCCCGGTACCGCTGTGGTCTGACTGGGCCCGGACCTGAAAGACAAAACAAGTCAAAATCGCTTTATTGTCAATTTCTTCGATATGTTCCAGACATACAGAAAAATTGAAATAGTTTCTCTTTTAAATCGAGTCTGAAGACTTTTTTGTTTCCATTTTAACCTGTAATTTTTATTTTATTTGCTTCTTTTATTCGCTTTTAAATGTTTTATAATGTGTTTGATGTATTCTAATCTTGCCCCTGTAAAGCACTTTGAGTGGCCTTATGTCTGAATTGTGCTATATAAATACACTTGCCTTGCCTTGCCTTCCGTAATAAGTACAAAAAAATAAAATCAGATCAGATTAAAGCTGGGGTGTGTGATTTTCTGATTGGTCAAAGTTAACATGAGCTGTACACTTTGACCAATCAGAGCGAGGCTCCGATGTAAAATGTAACATCACTAAGGGATAAATGGTAAGATGTCAATTGTAATGTTGACTACAATGTTGATAAAGTACATAATTTAAATATGATGCATATGTGAGTGATGAGTGAGTGAGTGAGTGAGTGTAGTGAGTGAGTGAGGGTGAGTGAGTGAGTGATGAGTGAGTGAGTGAGTGAGTGAGTGAGTGAGTGAGTGAGTGAGTGAGTGAGTGGTGATGAGTGCGTGCGTGCGTGCGTGTGCATGCGTGCATGCGTGCGTGCGTGAGTGTGTGTGTGCGTGTGCGTGCGTGCGTGTGCGTCAGCGTGCGTGCGTGCGTGCGTGCGAGCGTGGTGCGTGTGCGTGTGTGTGAGGAACATTATTTACCTGATGGCTGTACTGGCTGATGTGAACACTGTGGGAACTGAAACACAGATTCTCCTCCGCGTCCGATTGGACCATGAAGGACTCGGGCGTCTCTGCCAGCGGCGGCAGCGAGATGTCGTCTGGCGAGGCGCAATATTCATCGTTAGAGAGAGAATCCTCCAGCATCCCTTCCTCGTCCGTCAGCCCGCCTGCTGATGCATTCTGGGTAATAAAACAAAAACGATTCAGTATTAGGCAGTGTTCGAAAAGCCCTACTCAACGTCCTACTCATACTAAAAGCCCTACTAACGTCCTACTCATACTAAAAGCCCTACTAACATCCTACTCATACTAAAAGCCCTACTAACGTCCTACTCATACTAAAAGCTCTAATAACGTCCTACTCATACTCATTTTGACGTCAACTTGAGTATGTGAGGGTTGTGTATGCGAGTTTGTGTAGGCGAGAAAGGCATCACATGTAAAATGAACTCATTAACTTTATCTGAAAAGCGGTGATTACCTGCTGTCTTGTAAACTCTCTCTGGATGTCGGAGAAGGAGGGGCCAGTGACAGAGGGAGGGGGTGTGGCCTGATGATTCTCAGGCTGTGGTTGGCTGTGCACGGTGATGACACGTCGGCTGCCGTCCAATGGGGAAGAGAGGCTGAAGGTGTGGGAGGAAGTGAACCGGCTGCTGTGCTGTTTGTTACTGGAGGAAAAACGGGGAAGACTTTACAATGAGGATACATTAATGTAGTGTTAGTATATGCTTTTTTTTTTTTCTAAGGTTATTTTTTGGCATTTTCAAGCTTTATTAGACAGAACAGAGTTGAAATGGGGAGACAGAGAGAGAGAGAGAGAGAGAGAGAGAGAGAGAGAGAGAGAGAGAGAGAGAGAGAGAGAGAGAGAGAGAGAGAGAGAGAGAGAGAGAGAGAGAGAGAGAGAGGGGGATGACCTGCAGTAAAGGTCCACGGGTCGGATTCGAACCCGCGACCACTGCAACGAAGGCCGGAGCCAATATGGTACGCGCTCTATCCACTACACCACCGGAGCGCCCCTACATTTTTTATTTTTAAAATTAAAACATTACAGTAAAGGTCCAACCTGCTGTCTGTGCCGCCTCTCTGTCTGTCTGTCGGTCTGTCTGAGTCCAGACTGCGGCTCTTCTGTAACGGAGGCTTCCTATTGGCTGCCGGCTGCCTCTTCACGGGCGCATCTTTCCCATCATGCTCGGCGGTGATCTCTGGGGTGTGGCCTGTCTCTTTCAGCTCGTTCTGGAAGCACAGGACACACTCAGATCAAATTCAATGTCTTGTGTTTTTACGATAATAATAATAATAATAATAATAATAATAATAATAATAATAATAATAATAATAATAATAATAATAATAATAATAATAATAATAATAATAATAATAATAATAATAATAATAATAATAATAATAATAATCTTTATTTGTATAGCGCCCTTCATACATAGAATGCAGCTCAGAGTGCTTTACAGTCACAAAATAAAGAAAATATAAAACAAAACACATTTATCAGAGGCAATAAACCAAAGAGCAAAAGATAAAAATGAAATCAGAATAAATAAAAATGCAATAAAAACATTTAAAAAAAAATTATAATAATAATGCAATACAAACATTAGATAAAAATGCATAAAATGCTAGAGTCAGACCTTACATTAGTGAAAATGTGCAATGCATAAAACAAATATAAAAGATAAAAACTATAAAATACGACAAAATAAATATATGGTGGAATTAATTAAATAAAAGATGCGTTTTGAGCTGCTTTCTTAAAACTAATAACTGCTCTAGTCAGAATATAAAATATATATATATATATATATAAAATATAAAAAAAAATCTTTCAAAGTTATCCCAGATAAATATGATCTTCACCATGTCGTCCTGTGAGCTGCGGTTATCCAACTGCTCCTTCTTTTCCCACTTCTTGTTTCTTTTATTCTCTTTCTCTTCTTCCTCCTTCTCCTCCTTCTCTCTCTCTTTCTTCAACTCTTTCTCTTTCAGATTCTCCAGCTGAAAAAACACCAAAGTTATTTATATTAGTGAGTGTAGTGGCCATTTGTCTTCAATAAAACAGTAACTTGAAAATAAAGAAATCAAACAAAACAACGTAATCAAAATCATAGCCACTGAGGCACTAGGGGGACGAATCTTACGCAGGGGAAAGAGTCCACTGTCCAGTCGGGAATGTGCGTTCTGAAGGTTTATTTTCCGATCTTTACAAGCAAACAAAACAAATGTACAACAGCGTGGAACTGGCCGCTTCATTTCCTTTGTCTCTCTCGTACAGCTGGTAAAAAACCATGACCCTACCCAGTGCCTGTCTCACCCATGACCCTACCCAGTGCCTGTCTCACCCATGACCCTACCCAGTGTCTGTCTTACCCATGACCCTACCCAGTGCCTGTCTCACCCATGACCCTACCCAGTGCCTGTCTCACCCATGACCCTACCCAGTGCCTGTCTCACCCATGACCCTACCCAGTGCCTGTCTCACCCATGACCCTACCCAGTGCCTGTCTTACCCATGACCCTACCCAGTGCCTGTCTTACCCATGACCCTACCCAGTGCCTGTCTCACCCATGACCCTACCCAGTGCCTGTCTTACCCATGCCCGCCTACCTCTATATATAGACACCTGGTGCGCCACAGCTGGCCACTAATGGCAAAACAAAAGCATAAACAAACTCAAATTAACTTTAACTTATAATGCAAACGAGAAAATAAACATAAAATAATCAAATTATCTTATAATCAAGTCACCAAACTAAATAAAAGTTTTATAAGTAAATCTTACTACTGAATAGCTCCAACAGTGAGCATTTAAAAACACTACCGCTTTGGTCCAAAGGGGGGCGCCACAACCAACAACAACTAAAGTCCCTCCTAGTCACTTTAAATGAGTTGCTTAGGTTATTATCTTATTTTAAAGATAAGATAAGATGTTTGTGTGTGTGTGTGTGTGTGTGTGTGTGTGTGTGTGTGTGTGTGTGTGTGTGTGTGTGTGTGTGTGTGTGTGTGTGTGTGTGTGTGTGTGTGTGTGCGTGTGTGTGTGTGTATAATGTAACCAACCTATGGGACTGGGGGGTTTATCCAACACAGGACACCAGTAACTAAAAATAACCCCAAAGCGTGTGTGTAGGTGTGTGTGTGTGTGTGTGTGTAGGTGTGTGTAGGTGTGTGCGTGCGTGCGTCCGTCCGTCCGTCCGTCCGTGCGTCCGTCTGTGCGTCCGTGTGCGTGTGTGGTGTGTGTGTGTGTGTGTGTGTGTGTGTGTGTGTGTGTGTCCGTGCGTGCGTGCGTCCGTCCTTGTGTGCGTGCGTGCGTGCGTCCGTGTGTGTGTGTGTTACCTTGAGTTTTGCCTCCAGCTTCATGAGCCCGTCACTCAGATCTCTGATGGACTCGACCATCTCTGAGTGTTTACCGACCGTCTTCTCAATGTAGCGCCGCCCCTCCTCCACACCTGGACAGCACAATCATAAATACAAACTTTTTTTTTTAAAGATTATTTTTTGGGCATTTTTACTTTATTAGACAGATTGGGGAGACAGTGTTGAAATGGGGCAAAGAGGAGAAGACATGCAGGGAAACTGGCCCGGGGGCGGGGGGGCGCCCTATCAACTGAGCTATGGGCGCCCCCATAAATAAAAACTTTTATACATTTCTGTACGTTGAACAAATATCCAACTTCATATCATCTGTAGTGTTTATCAAAGTCCAGCTGAAGGCAATTGGAACACAATGAGGATGAAAGAGAGATTCACTTAAAGGTGTAGTCAGTGATTCTGGAGAACGCTTGTTGTTAAAATCACTTTTTGTTAAAATCAGTGAATATCTCCTCATGATCCGCTACCTGTCTGTACTGTGTGTGTGCTGAAAAAAAATCAGGTGTTAATACACAGCCTAGGCTCTGTAAACTGGCATGTAAACAAGGAGTATGTAAACAGAAGAAAACATCACCGTGTGTGTGTGTGTGTGTGTGTGTGTGTGTGTGTGTGTGTGTGTGCGAGTGTGAGTGTGAGTGTGAGTGTGTGTGTGTGTGTGTGTTTTATGTGCCAGCATGTGTGCTTGTTTCTGTCTGTCTGTCTGTGCGTGCATGCCTGCCTGTCTGTGCGTGCCTGTCTGTCTGTCTTTCTGTCCTTCTGTCCGTCCGTCCGTCTCTCTCTCTGTTTGTCCATCTCACCGTGCAGCCTGACAGCCAGCTCAGTGATCTGTCCGATCCTCTCCTCCTGCTGCGGCACCGTGGGCCAGACGAACTTCTCAAACTGTCGGTAGAGAACGGAGACGGCCTCGGTGCTGCGACACTCACAGGAGAACTTCCCCACGCGGTCGATGGTCGCACTCGCCTCCTCACACCACAACTGGTACTGCAAGGAAGAAATAACAATACGTCTTCAACACTCGGCTCTTTTAAATCAGGTCTGAAGACTTTACTGTTTCCGTTTTAACCTGTAATTATAAATTTTTATTTATTTTTATTCTTTTTAAATGTTTGAATTATTTTATGTTTTATTTCTATTCATGTTTCTCATTCGCTTTTTTTTGATGTGTGATTGTTCTTGCTTCTGTAAAGCACCTTGAATGGCCTTGTGTCCGAAATGTGCTTTAGAAATAAACTTGCCTTGCCTTGTCATATATAAATGCACGGGTGGGACAAAAGAAACCCTGAGGGGATTATACAGGATGTCCATATAACATTAAAATACAGTAAGGTAAAGAAATAAAGTAAAAGAAAAAAGACAAACAAAAATTAAATTAAAGAGATAAAACAACTACAAAGTCATGTAACAAATAAAAATACATTTAAGTACATATAGTAAAAAAGCAATGTAAAGATGTAACTAACAAGCAAAAAGACAATATAACATACATTCAGTTTAACACATTATCGTAAGCTTTTAAAATTAGGTAAATTTTAAGAACTAGTAACTAAAGATGAGTGTTTACGTAGAGTAACAGGAAAGCTGTTCCAAATGACTGGACCTCTATCCCTAATTGAAAACTGACGGTGAAGGAGATCTACAGATCTGGTCTGATGACTATGGATCTGTGACCTGGTTATAAAAAAACTGTTGAAAGAAGAAGGAAGTAAATTATTGAGAAACTGGAAAACAAAAGTGCCGATCTGAAGAGTATTCACATCATATATGCTTAACAACTTCAGACAGAGAGTGTCTGTCTCTCTCTCTCTCCTCTAACCTCCTCCATGGCTTGCTGCAGTTTGCTGGTCATCTCCAGGGTCTTCTGATGTTCTCTGACACTGCGCTCAAATTCTCCCATGGTCCTTTGCAGCAGGTTCAGAGCGTCCTCCGTCTCCCGGGCAACGACCCCTCCTCTGACCTCTGACCCCACGCGACCCGCCACCACCGCAAGACGCTTCCTGAGAGCCTGATAGAGAAGGTTATTCAGTTACTGGTTATCATTATTAACCTTTATTTAACAAGGAATATTAGCCTAGAGGGGCAAGTACGGAAGAGGATTAGGGCCACACATGAAAAAAAAAAAAAAAAGTTCTGACTTTATTCTCAGAATTCTGACTTTTTTCATGAAATTCTGACTTTTTTTTCTCATGAAATTCTGACTTTTTTTTTTGTTCATGGAATTCTGACTTTTTTTTTTGTTCATGAAAAAAAAAAGAGTCAGAATTCTGACTTTAAAGTCAGAACTACGGGTACTTGTAAAGACCAACCTCCGTGGGAGAGACACTTTATGCAGTAGGAGGAAACCACATGCAGAGTAGCCGTCCATGAGAGTAGCCAGTAGCCCTAGCCTACTTGTGCTAAAATGGCTTCCATTAGCGACTTCTTGCGGGTTCGAGGGGTTCCTGAAGAAGCCATTTCGTTTATGGAAGACCAAAAGGTGCGTGAAACTATATGTGTTGTTTTGGTGCCTAGAGTTGCACATGTGTTACCTAATATGCACACTGTCACCTCATGCACCATGGACCTATTAAAAGACATGCACCCTGTACCAAAACAACACATATTACAGTTTCACTCACCTTTTGGTCTTCCATTAACAAACGACTTCTTCTTGAACCCCTCGAACCCGCAATAAGTCGCTAAGGGAAGTCATTTTTGCACAAGTAGGCTCTCCCACGGAGGTTGGTCCTTACAAGTACCCGTAGTTCTGACTTTAAAGTCAGAATTCTGACTTTTTTTTTTCATGAACAAAAAAAAAAGTCAGAATTCCATGAACAAAAAAAAAAGTCAGAATTCCATGAATAAAAAAAAAAGTCAGAATTTAATGAACAAAAAAAAAAGTCAGAATTTCATGAGCAAAAAAAAAGTCAGAATTTCATGAGCAAAATAAAAAGTCAGAATTCCATGAATAAAAAAAAAGTCAGAATTTAATGAACAAAAAAAAAAGTCATAATTTCATGAAAAAAAAGTCAGAATTTCATGAGCAAAAAAAAAGTCAGAATTTCATGAAAAAAAAGTCAGAATTTAATGAACAAAAAAAAATCAGAATTCCATGAACAAAAAAAAAGTCAGAATTCCATGAACAAAAAAAAGTCAGAATTTCATGAAAAAAAAAAAGTCAGAATTTCATGAAAAAAGTCAGAATTCTGAGAATAAAGTCAGAACTTTTTTTTTTTTTCATGTGTGGCCCTAATCCTCTTCCGTAGAGCAAGGACGAGAGCTTTTTTTTTTTTTTTTTACACAGTCAAAAGTCTGTCTGTCTGTCTGTCTGTCTCAGTGTGTGTCTGTCTGTCTGTCTGTCTGTCTGTCTGTCTGTCTGTCTGTCTGTCTGTCTGTCTGTCTCACCTCCAGTTTCTCGTCGTACAGCTCGACCTGCTGTCTCTGGTTCCTCACAGCTTTCACGTTCCTCGTTCGGTCGTTTCTCTTCATGTAGTTGAACTTCATGTTGCTGAAACGCTTCTTCAGCTCTCTGAAGGAGTCGCCCAGCTGAGGAGGACAATACATTACATTACATTAATTATAATTTTTTCTTTAACCTTTACTTATAACCATTGAGACCGGAGACTCTTTTTCAAGGGAGACCTTCAAAGTGCCACACGTACTGTAAGTGCTACATGGAAATGTAACAAGTGCATTCTTTTTTCTTTTTTTTTCTAGTCAAACTGCAGAAGAAATGTTATTCATATTCTTTATTCGTACAAATTTTTTTTTAACCAAGCTATGAAATGGAACACAACAAAATCAGTCAGTTTAAAGATATTTTTTTGGCATTTTTATGCTTTATTGATAGTGTAGAGACAGAGTTGAAATGGGGCAGAGAGGGGAGTGACATGCAGAGAACGACCGCGGGCTGGAATCGAACCCCGGTCTGCTGCTGGCCGAGGCCCATGGGGGGGGACCTACCAACTGAGCTAAGGGCGCCCCCGAGCTTAGTATTGTTTTAACCAACAGTATTTTTAACCAATCAAAGCAGTTCTCTGCCCCAACATTTCTGTTAAAACACTCCCTGCGTTCCGAATCTCCTCCTCTTTCTTTTTTCTATTCTACATACTACATCCGACGATAAAAATAATCTAGTTAGGATGCAGTAGGCATACTATTGGGACATGCTTTACTCTTTTATTTCATCATAACATTACGCCTTGATCTTGCCTCTTGCTTTTATATCCGTCGCATCCCCGACACGCTTCTCCAAATCATGATTTTATAATATATAAATCTTTGGTGGGAGCCGTTGTGAGAGCGTTTGGTTGCGCGCGGTGTGACTGTGGACTGACGTTTGATCAGATTATTTTTAGAGCCGGAGGGTTTAAATCTAGAGGGACATTTCAGCTTGGGCCAGCGGTGTCGGGTCGCCTGTCCGTCAACTGAGGACAGCTGAGAGGGACACACACACACACACACACTTTCTCAAACACACTCACACACACACACACACTCACTCACTCACTCACACACACACTCACACACACACACGCAGACACACACGCACACGCACACACTTTCTCAAACACCACACACCGCACGCAGGCACACACGCGGACACACACACACATACACACACTTTCTCAAACACACACACACACGGACGCGCATGGACGCACACTTACGCGCACTCACTCACTTTCTCAAACACTCACTCACTCACTCACTCACTCACTCACTCACTCACTCACTCACTCACTCACTCACTCACTCACTCACTCACTCACTCACTCACTCACTCACTCACTCACTCACTCACTCACTCACTCACTCACTCACACACACACACACACAGCTGCGTGCACACTCACTCACTCACACACACTGTATATAAGATAATATATATAGATGTACAGTATGTTGTATATTAATGTTTATACATATTATTGATTATTTTGTACTGTCTGAAATATTTGGACGCTGTCTTGCACACACAACATTGTTATTTAAACTTTCATGCCAATAAAAGAGAGAGAGAGAGAGAGAGAGAGGGAGCGAGGAAGAGAGAGAGAGAGAGAGAGAGAGAGAGAGGGAGGGAGGAAGAGAGAAGGAGAGAGAGGGGAGGGAGAAAGAGAGGGAGATACAGAGGGAGAGAGAGGGAGGGAGAGAGAGAGGGAGAGATAAAGAGAGAGAGAGAGAGAGAGGGAGAGAGGGAGGGAGAATGAGAGGGAGAGAGAGAGAAGGAGAAGGAGAGAGAGGGAGAGAGAGAAAGAGAGGGAGAGAGAGAGAACGAGAGAAAGAGATAGGGAGAGAGAGGGAGAGAGATAGAGGCATAGGGAGAGAGAGAGAATGAGAATGAGAAGGAGAGAGGGAGAGGGAGAGAGAGAGGGGGAGGGAGGAAGCGAGAAAGAGAGAGAAAGAGATAGAGAGGGAGAGAGAGAGAGAAAGGGCTTAGCTGTGGCGACTTGTTTATTATTTGTTTGTTTAGGTGACGAGGTGAGACATGGTCGCGGTCTTAGTGTCAAAGAAAACCAAGACTCCATTTCCTGAACTTTTCTCAATGAGCTACGGGAAGCTTGTGTGTGTGTGTGTGTGTGTGTGGTGTGTGTGTGTGTGTGTGTGTGTGCGTGTGTGTGTGTGCGTGTGTGCGTGCGTGTGTGTGTGTGTGCGTGCGTGCGTGCGTGTGTGCGTGCGTGCGTGTCTCTTCAGATCAAAGTTAGGAAGTAATTTACTTGGAACTGTTTTTATTATTTTAATTGAAAACATTTTTTTCTGATTTTATTTGATAACAGCGTTTTATCATTTTAATTTTTGTCTATATGTTGTGAGTGTATTATTGTGAGTGAACATGTAACTTGTTGCTGCCTCTTGGCCAGGACTCCCTTGAAAAAGAGGTTTTTAATCTCAATGGGACTTTCCTGGTTAAATAAAGGTTAAATAAAAAGAATTTTAAAAAAGTCCAGTAATGGGAAACTCAAATGAACAGTACGTGTTGCCAGATCTGGCCAAATAAACAAGCAACCGGGCCTATCAAAACAAGTCACAAAGAAGTGGCAATTTCTTCAACAATTGTTTATAGCCTATTTACATATATACATCCATGATAAGGTTCGTCTCAATGATAATAAGGGAATTTTATTGCATCCACTTCATGAACAATTTCTGACATCTCTCTTTCTTTATACAGTAGCCTATATATATAAATATTTTAAAGGTGCAGTGTGTAATATGACATCATCAAGAAAGTTCTACAAAGTTCTAGAATGCAACACTCCCTGGGTAACCCCAACCCTTTAGAATAATAACAGAAGCTACAGTGGCCTTCAAGGACAAGAACAATTCTAAATTTTAAACAATGCACCTGATGACATTCCAACTATGACACTTTCAAGATGGCGGCACTAGGCCTTGGTCCAAAATATGCAGAAATATGGACATATATGAGACCCTTTCTAAGGGAAAAAAAATA
>CM047516.1:30212981-30227981 GCA_026122265.1 Ammodytes dubius
ACACACCACCAACTTTAATTCTGTATTTAATTAATGCAATTTCATTTTCAACTTCTTCAGTTTACTGCATATTGCACATATACTGTATAGTTAATAACAAGTGAGTGAGTGAATTATCTCAAGACTCTACTAACTTTTGTATAACTTGTAATGCTTTGGAAACACTGTTTGTTTGTCACAATATTCATGCCAATAAAGCATTTGACTCACGTTGAAGTGTGGCTTTGCGTTGATGAATCTCTGGACCAGCTCAGAGGAGAGCTGGTCTGAACCCACGTCCATCACAGTGCAGGAGTCCAGCAGCTCACACACAGCGCTCAAGTCTTTCACCGTCTGAACACATACAACAGTAAATGGTGAATGGACCCCACTTATATATAGCACTTTTCCCTGGTTTTTCAGAGAGCGTGTGTGTGTGTGCGTGCGGCTGTGTGTGTGTGTGTGTGTGTGTGTGTGCGTGCGGCGTGCGTGAGCGTGTGTGTGTGTGTGTGTGTGTGTGTGCCCCATCTCAACTCACTCTTGACTTGACTGTGCCTTACCTTGGTGAATCTCTCCCTGTATGTCTTGCAGTAGTCCAGCTGCTGTTGGGTGTGGATGTGCTGTTGACTCTGAAGCTCACTGACTCTCTGTTTGGATCTGTTGAGTCTCTCTATGGTCTGCCTCACCTCAGACACACACTGCAACTGTAGCTCTGCTCCCGATGGCTGAAACACACACACATACACATTGAAAGAAAAAAAGAAAGAAAGAAAGAAAGAAAGAAAGAAAGAAAGAAAGAAAGAAAAGAAAGAAAGAAAGAAAGAAAGAAAGAAAGAAAGAAAGAAAGAAAGAAAGAAAGAAAGAAAGAAAGAAAGAAAGAAAGAAAGAAAGAAAGAAAGAGAAAGAAAGAGAGAGAGAGAGAGTGAGTGAGTGTGTGTGAGAGTGAAGTTAACTAACAGGGTCATTACTCTAGGTATGTGCGATATTGACATGACAAAGGCATTAAAGGCCTACTTCACCGGTTGGAATATGAAGGTGTATTTATTCTGTGACATCACAGAAAGAGAAATGTAGGGTTAGACAGTGAGACCTTAAAACACTCTTTCTGCCTTTTCTCAGGCTAGGATGATCCGATTTCAATTTTTTTTTGCACATTTATACTTCATAGGATCTCCGAGTTCAATACACCTTCATATTCCAACCGGTGAAGTAGGCCTTTAAGAAAAGCTATATAAAATAGCATTCTTTACACTGATGGTCTCGTTTGCTGTTATATGTAATTTATCCATCAGATAGATGGATGGACGGACGGACGGACGGACGGACGATGTGTTTACCTTGGTAACCAAATGGATGTATTTGTTTCCCAGCTCCTCAGCTGTGGTGACCCTCTGTAGTGTTTCCTTCCAGCACGCGTCCAGCTCATTCTTCTTCTGTGGTGTTTTAATGTCGCTGCTTCCTCCTCCCTCCTCCTCCTCTTCCTCTTCCTCTGACCTCACTCTGAACACCTTCATCACTCCATCCATCTCCTCCTCCACCTGGACAAGACAGGAGCACAGCAGATGGATAGATAGACACATATTACTACCATCACAACACACACAAAGTAGCAAGTGACAGAGGGGACCAACATTGCAGCTGAATAATGCCATCACTCAAACGCGAATCAAACGAAATATATTTGGCTATTATATCAATAGCACCACCAGTGTTCAAGATCTCACAATATCAAAAACTCAAGATCAAAACAACAACGTGGCAACAATAAAAACACAACAGCGCACACCCTATACACAGCAATCAATATACAAAGCCACCACTCACAATATACCACAGCCAAAGAGCCATTTCACCACCACAGACAGGTGAACAGCTCCCTCGGGGAGCCCACGTGAGGTTGTGCCCCCCACACACACACGTATCGCCAGTTACGCATGCTGAAATTCTAATTCAAACAATAATATGTGAACTACATTATAAATTCCACTTTAAAAATAATTACAAATTAGACTCACCAATGACTCACCACTCTCGGTGACTTTGCTGTTAAAATCCAAAAGTCCGTGGATGAGTTCACTTTCAATAGAAACATCGCCAGGGCGTTCAGTCTCTGCTCTCCCATTGTGTTCCGAGTAAAAGTTTTGATTCTCCCGCCGTAAACCCCGCCCTTTCTACAAATCAGCCAATGAGAAGCTCTCTGGGGCCCTAAGCTTCTGGCCCCACTGTCGAAACTAAAGTGTGCGCTGCGCACGCGCATGCTCGCGCACCAGCTCCCCAGTCCGCGGCTACACAGCAGCAGGGCCATCTCGGCTGGGCCCCACCGAGCGGAACAGACGAGACGGAGCAACAAACTAGTTCACACACAACTACTACACTACAAAAAGTAAGACAATTGCGTTCATCAAATTAAAACTGCGGACATGTAATTAATTATTAACAATTAATTTATTATTAACTTATGCTCAATTCACATTTTTGACAAAAAATACAAATAAAAAGTTTATAATCCTGCCCTTCACGGCAGTGCCCTCCGGCCCCTAATGCAAAGACGCCACTGCTAGTCAGTTATATTTCCTCCAGTATAGAGACTCTAACCTGTTTTGCCGTGCGGAGGAAAGCTACATAAGGTTCCAGAAGATCCACGTTAGAATCGATCTTGTGTTTGAGACCCTGAAGCTCCTTGAGGACCAGATTCACTCGGGATGTAAGCTCAGGGTCAGTAGCACAGGACTCCTACACAGGATGGAAAGAAAATATAGAATTCTTTACACTGATGGTCTCGTTTGCTGTTATATGTAATTTATGATCATCAGATAGATAGATAGATAGATAGATAGATGGATGGATGGATGGGATAGGTAGATAGATGGATGGATGGATAGATAGATAGATTGATGGATAGATGGATGGATGGATGGATGGATGGTGTAGAGACAGAGTTGAAATGGGGCAGAGAGGGGAGTGACATGCAGAGAACGACCGCGGGCTGGAATCGAACCCGGGTCCGCTGCTGGCCGAGGCCCATGGGGGGGGGGGACGCCCTACCAACTGAGCTAAGGGCCCATGGGGGGGACGCCCTACCAACTGAGCTAAGGGCGCCCCCGAGTCTAGAATTTTGAAATGGTAAAATGTGTACTAACCTGTGTGCAGGTATCAGGCGGGTCGGGCCAGGCGGTAGTGGGTCTGGATGGACCACCTCTCTTCAGCTGCTCTGTTAAAGCCTTCAGAGGGGACAGGTGTTTGGTGGGACCACTGGGTTGACTGGTTTGACTGGGAGGCCGGGGACTGGTTGTGTTGGCTCTACTGGGGCTGGAATCTGTGGGTAAGGCTTTGATCTGATCCAGAATCCGCTTCATGTTTTCTGCATCTTGACCTGCAGACTGGAGACAGACATGTGAGTGAGTGAGTGAGTGAGTGAGTGAGTGAGTGAGTGAGGTGAGTGAGTGAGTGAGTGAGTGAGTGAGTGAGTGAGTGAGTGAGTGAGTGAGTGAGTGAGGGAGGGAGGGTGTGTGTGTGTGTGTGTGTGTGTGTGTGAGTGAGTGAGTGAGTGAGTGAGTGAGTGAGTGAGTGAGTGAGTGAGTGAGTGAGTGAGTGAGTGAGTGAGTGAGTGAGTGAGTGTGTGTGTGTGTCTGAGTGAGTGTGTGTGTGTGTGTGTGTGTGTGTGTGTGTGTGTGTGTGTGTGTGTGTGTGTGTGTGTGTGTGTGTGTGTGTGTGAGTGTGTGTGTGTACCTCAGCCTGTGTTTGTAGCTGTAGGTGTGTGTTCAGAGCGGCTTGGGCCTCAGAGAGTTTCCATCCTGCTTCACAGCTTTTAGACAACACACTGTCACCATACTGCACCCAGCTCCAGACCTGACATACACACACACACACACACACACACACACACACACACACACAGACAGACAGACACACAAACCCACGTCCGCACACAAACACACACACACCCACACAGACAGACAGACAGACAGACAGACAGACAGACAGACAGACAGACAGACAGACAGACAGACAGACAGACAGACAGACAGACAGACAGACAGACAGACAGACAGACAGACAGGCACAGAGAGACAGACAGACAGACAGACAGGCAGACAGACAGACAGACAGACAGACAGACAGACAGACAGACAGACAGACAGACAGACACACACACACACACACACACACACACACACACACACACTTATAGTATTGATATAAAACTGTTTCTTGTGGTTTTATTAACATGACATGAAGCTTCTGTAATGACAGTAGAGAAATCGTCACCTTGTCCACGAGTTGTTCACATGACGACAGCAGCTCTTGCCTCTGATTGGTCAGAAGGGATCGATGGGAGTGGCCTTCTACATTAGGACACGCCTTCAAACTGTCACAGGAAGATAAAGCTCAAAAAGATTTAAAAACTATTTCAATCTTCAATTTCAATTTCAATTTTCTGTGCTGAATTCAAGTAAGACCTACTTCACCGGTGGGAATATGAAGGTGTATTGAACTCTGAGATCATATGTAGTATAAATGTGCAAAAACAAATTTAAATCAGTTCATCCTAGCCGGAGAAAAGGCAAAAAGAGCTGGGCCAAGGGAAGACTGAGGGAAGAAAAACCCCATTCATTATATTATAATAGAGATTTTATAATGATAGAACGCTGGTTTCCGTATGGGTGAAGTATTCCTTTGAAATAACAATCTTTAAATCCAGGAAAAGAACTGTCGATTCAGCGTGTTCAGTAGTATAAGGTTTGTCTTCTCACCTGCTGGTCGGTGGGGCAGACGAACTGAGATGTTTCTCCTCTTGATCTTCTTGTTTCCTGCTCTGCTCAGAGAACTTGAATTCTTCATCCTGAGAAAAGTTTATATACGTCAACATTTTGGATTTACGGCTGAAAGTCAACTTTTGCAACTTTTTTTTTTAAAGATATTTTTTGGGCATTTTTATGCTTTATTGATAGTGTAGAGACAGAGTTGAAACGGGGCAGAGAGGGGAGTGACATGCAGAGAACGACCGCGGGCTGGAATCGAACCCGGGTCCGCTGCTGGCCGAGGCCCATGGGGGGGACGCCCTACCAACTGAGCTAAGGACGCCCCCGCAATGTCCTTTTTCAATAAATAAATAATTGAAAATGAAATGAAACCCTTCAATCAGCCACTCACCTCTGATAGAAGGATCTGAAGGTCCCTGGTATCTTCTGGACCATTTCTAGGCGGCATATCTGTGATCTCCTGGAGGACTCTGGTTTCTTCCGTCATATAATCTGTTTTAAGGTCTGATCTGATTTTGGTTTGGGGTTCGACTCCCTCGGTCTCCATTGATTCTGATTCAACCTTTACGTCTGTTGGTTTCTCTGATCCGGATACACACTGCTGCAGACCTCTAACTTTCTCAAATTTAAAACCACTTTGAAACTTCAATGTAGATGTTAGCGGAATATCTTTAGCCTCATTAGATGATCTAGTAGATTCTGGTTCCAAATCTCTTGTTCCAAACTGCAGGGTTCTTATCTGCTCTGGACTAGATACAGATTTCCGCTCTAAGGGTGTGTAAGGGTGGTCAATGCTCTCCACTGACTCTGATTCTGATTCTGATTCTGATTCTGATTCTGATTCTGATTCAGATTCAGATTCTGATTCAGATCCTGACTGAAGTTCTCCGCTCTCTTCTGATGTGGATTTAGGCTGAAAATCTAAAGTCCATTCAGGTCCCAAGTCTTCGGATCTGGGCGGTTTGTCTATGATCTCCTGGTGGCTAAAAACAGGCTCCAAAACGTCTCCTGTTTCCTCCAATATAGACTCTACCTCAATGATTGATATGTTTCCGTCCGTAAGATTTAATACCGACGGCAGCGTTCTAGCTTCTTCTGGTTCAAAAACCGACTTCAACTCTAATATGGTTCTGGGCTTTAAATCTGGACTCTGATCTCCTTCAGATTGTGGTTCTGGTCCACAGTCGGGGTGGATAACTTGAGTCTCTTCTGGCCTCGATACGGGCTTTAGCTTTCTGAATATTGTCTCAAAGTTTAGGGATTCTGACAGGTCTGGTCTAGATTTGGGAGGTGGTGGTGGTGGGGGGTTGATGGTTTCCACTGATTCTGATCCAAATTTAGGATCTGTCGTTTGCTCTGATTTCAATTCACATTTCAGCTCGAATTTAGATTCTAGCAGCAGATCTTCAGCCTCGATAGATCTAGTTTTTGGTTCCACGTCCCTCGTTTCGACTGCCCTGGACGTCAGGTCTGGGTTTTGTTCCAATGTGGACCCAGATTGCAGGTTCTCTTCAACTGTGGGACTCCAGTCCTAAGGGGAAAAGAAAGAGTTTATGTAAAAATGTAAACAGATATGTCAGCCTTTCCTTGACTATATAACAGTACTGAAGGCACCTACATACATGACACCTCGTTGACTTTTTATTTTCTGCTTAACATTTGCCTATAGTTTAAATAATGTAATTGGAAGTCCTTAGAAATCTGTTAAATAGAGTACGCCATGTTGGTTGTTTGTTTTATTTTGTCTTGTGTTTTTGTGTTCACTTTTTCAGTTGTGTGTGTGTTCTTTTAAAAAAAAATCCCAAATTAAAGTATTTAAAAAAAATAAAAATTATGTTAAGCTGTCAGTTGTTTTAAGCAACCCTTGTTAAGAAACATCTGCCATGGCTTAACCTGGTTCTACACCTGAGTAAGTCATGGGCCAATCAAATAGTATTTGATTCTGTCTTCTCATTGGCCCCGTCTGTTAGTGGAAGGCAGCCCCTGATTGGTTCATGTAGTTGTTGACATCAACATAGTTCGATGAATAAGCTTGTGAGATATGGCTTGTCTCAAGTGTCTAGATTGACGACTTTTTTTAAAATTTTCCTTCGATTATTTTTTGGCATTTTCAAGCTTTATTAGACAGTACAGAGTTGAAATGAAGAGACAGAGAGAGAGGGGGGATGACATGCCGTAAAGGTCCACGGGTCGGACTTGAACCCGTGACCACTACGCCACAGGAGCGCCCCATAAATGAGCCTCTTACCTCTGAAGTGGACCCGATCTGAAGGTCCTGGGTTTGGGGCGAGACATCTGTGATCTCCAGCTCTGTAGATTCAGCTTCCACAACAACACTGGTGTTCTCTGGCTCATAATCTTCCCTCAGGACCGAAGATCTGTTTCCATCATCTAGGTTTAATGTGAATACCGATGGCAACTTTCCAGTCTCTTCAGGTTCAAAAACAGACTTCAACTCTATTATGGATCTGGGCTTCAAATCTGGACTCTCATTTTCTTCAGATTCTGTTTCTGGTCCAGAGTCGGGATGGATAACTTGAGTCTCTTCTGGCCTCGATACGGGCTTTAGCTTTCTGAATATTGTCTCAAAGTTTATGGATTCTGACAGGTCTGGTCTAGATTTGGGAGGTGGAGGTGGTGGTGGGGGGGCGATGGTTTTCACCGATTCTGACCCACGCTTTAGATCAGGGATTTGCTCTGATTGTGTTACGCATTGCGGCTTTAATGTAGATTCTGGCAGCAGAAGATCTTGAACCTCTTTAGATGTAGATTTTGGCTCGATATCTGTAGTTTCTGTTTTCCTTGACTTCAATTCTGAGGTTTCCTTCAAAACCATCTCCCCGCTTCCAAATTCGTCCAATTTAGAATCTGACTTAATTTTTAATGTGAATACGGACGGCATCTGTCTAGCCTCTTCCGGTCTACATACAGGCTTCAGCTCTTTGAGACTCCAGTCGAAGTTTGTGGAATCTTGGAGAGGTTCTGTTGTTGTAGATTTCGGTTCAGGTTCGATGTTCTCCAAGGATTCTGACGCCAGCTGTAGATGTTTGGTTTGCTTCGAACTGGCTAACGACTGCAGCTCTCGAATTTTATCCAATATAAGTCCCGATTGCAATTTTTTTGATATAGATTCTGGTTCCACAACTTTCGCCTTCTGTGATGATCCTGATAATGCCTCCACATCCCTGGTTCCTTTAGCTCTGGACTTGAGATCTGGTCTGATTTCTGGCAATGGCAATGCAAACGGCTTGTTTCTCAATTCTTCTGGCCTAGATACACTAGACTTTAGCCCTTTGAATCTTGACTCAAAGTTTGTGGAATCTGTCAGAGGGGCTGCTGTGGATTTGGGTTTGGGTTTGGGGTTGGGTTTGGGTTTGGGTCGGACGATGGTTTCGCTTGGTTCTGAGTCAAGCTTGAGATCTGTGTTTTCATCTGATTGCAGCTGTAGTGTAGATTCTATCAGCAGGTCTGAAGCCTCTTGAGATCTCCATGTGGGTCCAGACTTCAGGTTCTGATCAACTGTGAGACCCCAGTCCTGTGAAGGGGACAGAATTTATGTTAGGATTATTTTTATTTTAAATACTTTATTTATTTGATTTTTTTTTAAAGGCCACAAACACACAACAACAAAAAAATTCAAACACAAACAAAAGACAAAACAAAATAAATAACTAACATGGCTTACTCTACCTTAAAGCCCTACTTCACCGGTTGGAATATGAAGGTGTATTGAATTCTGAGATCCTATGTAGTATAAATGTGCAAAAAAAAATTAAATTGGTTCACCATAGCCTGAGAAAAGGCAGAAAGAGTGTTTTATGGTCTCACTGTCTAACCCTACATTTCTCTTTCTGTGATGTCACATAGGATCTCAGAATTCAATACACCTTCATATTCCAACCGGTGAAGTAGGCCTTTAAATGTTTCTAAGACATTGGTAAATGTTAGGATTTTTTTTTCGTAATTTAATTGATTATTGAAAATATTGCATCAGTTTTTTTTGTTGCCTTTTTCATGCCTTTTAGCACTGATGAGCACATTTAGATACACACTAATAAATGAGGCTATGAGGTAATGTATTTATATGTGACTGTGTCAGATTAATAATGGCAGTTATTCCTGCAGCCATCAGGTTACTGAATGATCACAAGGGTCAGGAGTAGGTGGAGAGCAGCAGGGTAGCTGGGTGGTTGTTCTGACAGGTTGAGTTGAAATGAATGTGAGTTGAATTTGTGTGTTGGACTGCTGTTTGTCTATTTATGTTATTTTCTACCTCGTACTGCTTTTTATAGTATTTATTCAAATTATTTTTTACTGCGAACTGGAACTGTAAACTAAATTGCCCTTCTTGGGATAAATAAAGCTTTTTCTGATTCTGATTCTGATTCTGAGTATGACGATGGTGAAGCGAAGTAAACTTTGATTTAGTAGCTAGCATTCATGAAGTCTTTTCCCGTCTGCCTGCCGTAAATCATTTGGTCAGAGTTGGCGGGGATTCAGACCAGAGCAAAGACATTATTAATAATAACTATATCAAAATAGAATTCTTTAGCTCTGATGGTCTCGTTTGCTGTGACAGGACATTTGCGATCATCAGAGGAAAAATGAGACTGTTTCAGAAATATTTAAAAGTTTGTTGATTGTGTTTATGACACAGAGATTAAAACTGAATCTACGATCATCTCTAAGGCAAGGCAAGGCAAGTTTATTTATAAAGCACAATTCAGACACAAGGCCATTCAAAGTGCTTTACAGGGGCAAGATTAAAATACATCATACACATTAGAAGACATTTAAAAGCGAATGAAAAGAAGTAGAACATTTAAATTAAATAAAAAGTACAGGTTAAAATGGAAACAGAAAAGTCTTCAGACTCGATTTAAAAGAACTGAGGGTTGCAGTAGACCTCAAGTTTTCTGGGAGTTTGTTCCAGAAAGATGAACTAAGATTAAGAGTAATATTTAACCAGCAGCCTTCAGATCTCTCCGCCGAACAGAATATTTTTACATCCAGTCATCTGAGAGGAGAATGTCTGTGGCGGCAGGATTTATATTTATAACATGAAATCAAGATGGACGCTGACAGGAGAGAATGATGACTCACTGCTGAAACGACTGTGTGTGTGTGTGTGTGTGTGTGTGTGTGTGTGTGTGTGTGTGTGTCTCTTTCTGTATGTGTGTGTGTCTCTCTCTCTTTGTCTGTGTGTGTGTGTGTGTGTGTGTGTGTGTGTGTGTGTGTGTGTGTGTGTGTGTGTGTGTGTGTGTGTGTGTGTGTGTGTGTGTGTGTGTGTGTGTGTGTATGACCCTGTGCTATAATATCTAAGAGCCTGTGATAAACAGTATTATACACTAAAGATGAATTATCGATATATTTCAAATAAGAATTTGATTTGAAACTGAATCTGTGATTTAGGATCGACCCAGAGTTTAAAACGTGGTGTCAAATCTAGCTCATAGATGTCTCTACTACTTAAAGCTGGGGTATGTGATTTCTGATTGGTCAAAATTAACATGAGCTGTACACTTTGACCAATCAGGGCGAGGCTCCGATTCTCTGTTCTTATTGGCTGTTGGGACTGTCCATTCACTTTGGCACGACTTTGTTGGTGTAGAGCGTGTCAGGGAGGGACCATAGGGGAGGGACCAAAGAGAACAAGTGGAGCGGTTGAGGTATTTGGATCCCAACTGCTATTTTCTCCCCAAATCCTCCACCCCAGCTTTAACATATGGAGAAAATCCGTTATGAGATTTCAGGGAAAGCAGAGAAGTTTAAACAGATATGTCAGCCTTTCCTGGACTATATAACAGTACTGAAGGGACCTACATGACACCTCGTTGACTTTTTATTTTCTGCTTAACATTTACTTTTAGTTTAAACAATGCTTTTTTTTTTTTTTTGTAAGATATTTTTTTGACATTTTTATGCTTTATTGATAGTGTAGAGACAGAGTTGAAATGGGGCAGAGAGGGGAGTGACATGCAGAGAACGACCGCGGGCTGGAATCGAACCCGGGTCCGCTGCAGGCCGAGGCCCATGGGGGGGACGCCCTACCAACTGAGCTAAGGGCGCCCCCTTAAACGATGCTTTTGAACATCCTGACGGTTAGTTATAGACATGGGGCGACTGTGTCTCAGGTGGTAGAGTGGGTCGGCTGATGATCAAAGGGTTGGAGGTTCGATCCCCGTCCTGCCACCTGTGTCATAGTTGTTGTGTCCTTGGGCAAGACACTTCACCCACCTTGCCTCGTGTGAATGTCGATAGTTAGCTGCTGCTATCGGCAGGGCTGGACTGGCCATCGGGCGTACCGGGCAATGCCCGGTGGGCCGGCAGGCATTTTGGGCCGGGCCGGGTCCATTAAAAAAAAAATTAAAAAAAATCTTTTTTTTTTTTTTTTTTTTTTGGACCCTGGGCTGTGTGACTCGGCCCGGCCCGGCCAAGTCACACAGCCGAGGGCCGAGGTGCCTTTCCACTCGGGAGTGCCATGGACATAAACATGTGCGTGCAGGCTGTCAACTTCACCTGAAAGTTAAATAAAACTTTGTCCCAGGCACTCCCAGGCCATTATGATTGGTTCTAGGCTGGGCCTGGCCCTATCACACACACAGCAGAGGGCCGCCCATTCAGAGGCTGCATTGAATTCTATTATCACGCATTCAACTTCTACTCGGTAATTATGAGCATCTGACGATGGTCAGTATACGTTCAGGGCCGTCGGACTGCGGACAGGCTTGGGGGGCCCAAGGCAGAGGGGGGCTGCACCCAAAAAAATGAAAACGTATTTTTTTATTTTTTTTACTGGCTCAATATAGGCCCCTGATCTTTGAAGGCCCAGAAAAAATGTATTTAGGGAAAAAAAACAGATATCAGGGGCCTTTCATTCGTCAGTACATTTTTGTTATTTTTTAAATAACATTGTTCGGGTCTACGAAGATCAAATGCCTATATTGGGCCATTAACAAATACAAACGAAGGGGAAAAATTCCCGAAGCTGACTGGATTTTTTAAACATGTACATTTCTTCTTTCTGCTTTTTGGTCATTCTGTCTATACATTATTCCAGAAAATAGTACTAAATAGCTTAAATAGGAAACGGTTGATTTAGCCTTAGTTGTCTCCTCAAAGTGCACCAGATCGATGAATTTTACTTTAACATTAAAAAATAAAATCTTCCGGGGAGCATTCCCCCGGACCCCCCTAGAAGGTTCAGGATCCACGACACAGTCTCCCAAATTCCTGTGAGAAACACTGTGTGTGTGCATGTTTATTAAGAGTCATTAGACCAGGGGTTATGTTCAAGTACGCGTAATGATTTGGTCATTCATCAATAGAAACATTGTGTTGTTATCTGGCTCAGAGAGGGACCAGTCACTCATACGTTTTGGGCTAAAGACAAACATAGCTTTTACATGTTTGTATTGTAAGACCCCAGAATTTGGTGCAACGCCCCTGCCTCCGCATATCGTATAAATAATCATGGTGGGCTGCCATGGCCAAAAATGCCAGGGCTGATTTTTTGTCCCAGTCCAGCCCTGGCTATCGGTGTATGAATGTGTGTGTGAATGGTAACGTGGGAAAGGAAAACAGGTCTCCCTTGCAAAAGAGTCTTCAGTCTCAATGGGATTTATCTGTATAAATAAAGGTAAAAAAATAAAAAATAAAAATGTATCAGTGTCTCACATTGTCTGTCTGTTGTTTCTGTGCCTGTTGTATCTTCAGCTTGACTCTCTGGTCCACGGCCGTCCGTCTCTCCTGAAGTGATTCAACCAACTGCTCCAGTCTCAGTGTTGTCCCATTACTGCACAGAGGAACCTGGGAAGAGATGGGAATATAAACATCAACAAAGAACAAGGCTGTCTGTCTGTCTGTCTGTCTGTCTGTCTGTCTGTCTGTCTGTCTGTCTGTCTGTCTGTCTGTCTGTCTGTCTGTCTGTCTGTCTGTCTGTCTGTCTGTCTGTCTGTCTGTCTGTCTATCTATCTGTCTATCTATCTGTCTGGCAAGGCTGTCTGTCGTGCGCACTGGATTGTGGGTCAGAATCGCCCAAATAGGATGCAGTTTTCAACACTAACAATCTTGGCCGGATGAAGTAGAACATCCGGGTACTTCTAACCATCCTAAATCTGGCCACAAGAATCGGGACATCCTAAATCTTTTTTCTACCATACTATATAGTAGAAAGTATGCGATTCGGAACGCAACCAAAGTTTATCTCTCACCTCCTCTCCCTCTCCCTCCCTCTCGTCCTGCAGTACCCCTCCTGTCCTCATGAGGGCCTCAGTTCTCTGCAGCTGACTGAGTGTATGAAGCAAAACGCTGCTGATGCTTAGAACATGCAGAGACTTCTCCAACACACCTGGAACCAAAACACACAGACATATCGTGTGAGTGAGCGTGTGTGTGTGTGTGTGTGTGGGGGGGGGGGGGGGTAGGGGTGGGTGTGTGTGTGTGTGTTAGTGTGTGTGTGTGTGTGTGTGTGTGTGTGTGTGTGTGTGTGTGTGTGTGTGTGTGTGTGTGTGTGTGTGTGTGTGTGTGTTTAAGGTTTGGGTTGCAAAAATATGCCATTATGTTTTTCCAGAAACAATTTGATTTTTTCCATTTGATATCATGATAAATATTTACACTCAGTTTGAAAAAGAGAAAGACACACACACTCACTCACTCACACACACACACACACACACACACACACACACACACACACACACACACACACACACACACACACACACACACACACACACACACACACACACACACACACACACACACACACACACACACACACACACACACACACACACACACACACACACACACACACACACACAGAGTCACCTTTCCTCATGGAAGTGTATGTGCGCTGAGCTTCAGTCAGTCTGTCTGGTCTGATCTGTAGATCCCCAATGCTGTCGATACGGAGGGCAAACTGTACACACACACACACACACACACACGCAAAACACACACACACACACACACACACACACACACACACACACACACACACACAATGAATCAATATCTCATCAATGCTTTAAGGATTTTTTTTAAAATTTTCAATCATTTTCATGATCATCAGAGAAAAATCGGAAAAATTAGACTGTTTCAGAAATATTTAAAAGTTCCTCGAAGCACCTTTAAATGTACAGTAGTTCCATATGTCAATCAAAGCTCTAATACTGAGTTATAGAGATGTATCTGTGTGTCTGTGGCTCTTTTTTTTAACCTTTATTTCTACAGGTAAATCCCATTGAGACCGAAGACTCTTTTTCAAGGGAGACCTGTTTTCCTTTCCCACGTTACCATTCACACACACATTCATACACCGATAGCAGCAGGCTAACTATCGACATTCACTCGAGGCAAGGTGGGTGAAGTGCCTTGCCCAAGGACACAACAACTATGACACAGGCGGCAGGGCGGGGATCGAACCTCCAACCCTTTGATCATCAGCCGACCCGCTCTACCAACTGAGACACAGTCACGGCTCAATAAATAACATCGTCCAGAGGGTTAAAATAGCAGCAGAGAGTTCATTGTCCGACTGTTATAGATTAAAGGCTTCAGCCAGGAAGCAGGTGTTGCTGATAAAATAGCCTCTAGCCAATCACAGGGCTTACAGCGGACACACCAGTACACACACACACACAAGCAAGCACGCACGCACGCACGCACGCACACACACAGACACCACATACACACGCACAGACGCGCACACACGCACACACACACGCAAGCACGCACGCACGCACACACACAGACAGACACCAATAACACACACACACACACACACACACACACACACACACACACACACACACACACCATCACAACTAGACTAGGTCAGGGGTTCAAAAGACTGGTGTGTATTTCTGTCCCGTTACACTGAGTGGAGGTTGTGTTTGTGGTTTTCACAGCTCAGTTCTAACATGAGGCAGTGCATTCTGTTTCATACGTAAACATGTTGACGTTTGCATCTGAATAACCACTGCACCATGGCTGTGTCATATCCAGACACATCCTCCAGATTTCTAAAAAAAAATGTAATCCCGGTAAAGGTTTATTTTATTTTATTTTTTATTATTATTTTTTTTTACATGTTTATGCTTTATTGATAGGGGAGTGACATGCAGAGAACGACCGCGGGCTGGAATCAAACCCGGGTCCACTGCTGGCCGAGGCCCATGGGGGGGGACGCCCTACCAACTGAGCTAAGGGCGTCCCCGGTAAAGTGTTTTTTACTGGGAGTTTTTTCTCAGCC
>CM047516.1:30232981-30275481 GCA_026122265.1 Ammodytes dubius
AGTATCACCTGTAAACCGATGATCATAAATTACATGTAACAGCAAACGAGACCATCAGTGCAAAGAATTCTATATAGTTTTTCCTAATGTCTTTCTCATGGGTATACACTCACCCAGGAACAACAGCTGGCGTGGTAAAAAAACACTACCGCTTTTGTCCAAAGGGGGGCGCTAGAATTAACCCAAACTGAGAGTTCCTCGGAGCACCTTTAACCCTTAAAATGTAATGTAGTCGTATACTGTATATGAGAGTGACCGCAGTGTGAGTGTGTGGAATCTGCATGTAAGATAACATTAGCTCAGCGGCTAAACAGAGCCGCAGTGCACAGACTGTATTTAGACGTAACCAGATCTCTTTAATGGCACGACGGGGGTTACCAGCAAGTTTGTCCCTATCAGGCCACCATACATGGAAACCCACTATATATATAAAACCACTGTCAAAGTGATGGAACAGAAAGAGTAAATCCAGTGTTAATACGCAGCCTAGGCTCTGTAAACTGCTATCTGCTATCTCTATCTATGGTGGTCCCCTTTGTTTACATACACAAGTTTACATATGAACACCATACATGGAAAACCACAACAAATTCATACCACCGCCATTTAAAGGTGCAGTGTGTAATATGACATCATCAAGAAAGTTCTACAAAGTTCTAGAATGCAACGCTCCCTGGGTAACCCCAACCCTTTCGAATAATAACAGAAGCTACAGTGGCCTTCAGGACAAGAACAATTCTACATTCTAAACGATGCACCTGATGACATTCCAACTATGACACTTTCAACATGGCGGCCAGTAGGCCCTGGTCCAAAATATGCAGAAATATGGACATATATGAGACCCTTTCTAAGGGAAAAATAATGTTTTCAGCTATTATGCACTAAATTAAACGGACGGATGGATATTAAAATAATTTTCTACAAAGTCTGCTAGGAAATAAAACCCAAAATTCTACACAGTGCAGGTTTAAATAAGGGATGTATTAATATAAAGTCTGCAGCATGTTACCGAATATTTCTTTCTCCTCATCAGTTATCTGTCTTCCACTGCACATTCATCTCTACATGAAACTGTTACTTTTGGTAAAGCTGGGTGGAGGATTTGGGGAGAAAATAACAGTTGGGATAGAGATTTGAATCCAAATACCTCAACCGCTCCACTTGTTCTCTTTGGTCCCTCCCCTATGGTCCCTCCCTGACACGCTCTACACCAACAAAGTCGTGCCAAAGTGAATGGACAGTCCCAACAGCCAATAACAAGAATATATTTTTTTTTATCGGAGCCTCGCTCTGATTGGTCAAAGTGTACCGTTCATGTTAATTTTGACCAATCAGAAATCACATACCCCAGCTTTAACTGTAGTCGCCATGTTAACTTGTGTGACACCTCTTTGTTGTTGATTTTTAGCTGCATGAGGACCATTTTCAGAGACACACACACACACATACAATCGCACACATACACCACACACACACACACACACACACACACACACAGCAGCATGCAGGTCATTTTCAGCTCTTTATGACCTGCTTTGATCTCCCATTACATTGGTCCATTTCATCACTCAATTCGGCCCACCTGATTGTGTTTACCTGCTCTAGACACTGCAGGTGAATAGTTACAGTTTGACCTATGGATATCATCATGAAACCTTTACATTTTTTCAGTTTGAATAAATAATACGCAAATTTGGAAATATCCAACTAATTACATATTTGTTTGCGTCCTGTATAAAAACCTAAAATCTAGATTTTTTTCTAGAGGGTGACCCTCATTTACAATGACGTCGAGATCAAACAAATTCATAGAAAAAACAACAATACATAAACAATATTCAACGCAAATACATCAAATACACAACAACAGGTGAAGAGAAAAACAATTGAAACATTTACACAGTGGTGAAGAGTGGCAGCAATTAAAATGAAATGGGTGAAAGTACAATATAGCCTAATTTTAACAGTTACAGGTAGAGTTTGGCACATTTAAAATAGTTTGTTTAAATTGGTTAAAGGATATGAAGGCATTTAGTTTAATTTGTTGAAAAAAACCAGAGTTAAATTTTTTACAAAAGTGTCCAAAGTTTTTACAGAATACATTTTGGATACAGCCTTTTTTTCATTTTATAAATCAAAATTCACTATGCTGGTCTTAGAAATTATTTTTTTTCAGCATGTTTTTAAGAAGAAAATGTCCTCATAAATTCAGACAAGACTGGGAAATAAGTATGATAAAGTCCTTCTGTAAAATTCAGAATTAGTGCTGAGAATGAACATAGGAAAGTTTAGTTGATGTAAGTGCTTTAAAGTTGAGATTTTATGGTTCAGAGTATAAACAAAACAACTAAGGTTTGAATAATCCTTAAAGTGGTTGTATAGTGAAATATACAGTACGAAAAAGACAAAGGTTTAGTCAAATAAACACCTAATGTACATTGTGGACCTTTGATTACAGTATGAAAGAAACATGTTATGGAAGATTGACAAAAATCTGAATACCAGTGCTAAAACAATGTTTTGCTGAAGGTCCGTCCTAACATTAAACCTACTTCACGGTTTATAGAAGGTGTATGAATTCTGAGATCCTATGTAGTATAAATGTGCGAAACAAATTGAAATCGGTTCATCCTAGCCTGAGAAAAGGCAGAAAGAGTGTTTTTTTTAACCCTATATTTCTCTTTCTCGTGACATCACAGAAAGAGAAATATAGGGTTAAAAAAAAACGTACTTCGTAAATATTACTGTGATGTCTTTTACTGTGACAGGCTAGGATGAACCGATTTTAATTTTTTTTGCACATTTATACTACATAGGATCTCAGAATTCAATACATATTCCATATATATATTATATGGAATATGTATATGCATATTCCCACCGGTGAAGTAGGCCTTTAAACACACACACACACAGACACATTAAACAACATACAGAGAGAGTTAAAGGGCCTACCTGTGTGTTTGTAGGACGTCCGACTTCAACTAAAACTGTGGAGCTGAAAACTGTGAGTGGGAGGAAACACAGCTGAGAATAGAAAAGAGGTAAAAATAGACCAAGTTTGGATCATCACACAAAACACACACACACAAGCGCAAGCACGCAGACACACACGCACACACACACAGGCACAGACAAGCACACACACACACACACATACACACATGCACACACACAAGACACACACACGCACACTCACAAACACATACACGCAAAAACATGCATGCACACACACTCACAAACACACGCACACACATAAGCACGCACACACACACACACACGCAAGCACACACACAAACACACGCGCACACACACACTCACAAACACACACACACACACACACACACACTCTCTCTCTCTCTCACACACACACACACACACACACACACTCTCTCTCTCTCACACACACACACACACACCCCACAGAGATCTGCCCTCTGTCTGTGACACACACACAGGGGCAATTTAGCAGCTCACTTTCAACTGGCAATGAAAGTTAAAGCTATAGTTTGTAACTTTTTCATATAAACGAATGTCGGTTACAACCAAGCCATCGCAAAGACGATTTTTTTTATTTGTAAAATCAGAAAAAAAAAAGAATTGTTTATACAACATATGTACTGTAAACAATACCAAATACATAAAAACCAGGAAACAGATTAAAAATCAAACATTGGGTTTTATTGAACATTTATTTACACGGACACAAATTGACCTTTGACCTCCAGGGTTGACCTCAGGAGTGGAGGATCATGGGAAGTGTAGTGCAAATATAAAAAACAAACACAAAACAATAAATTATTCCGTGAACATTTTAGATTAACGTTAAAACTGACCTAGAAGAACAATAAGTAACATCGATAAGTATGAGGCGCTGGTTAGGCCAAAAATCAAGTATACACACACACACACACACACACACACACACACACACACACGCACACACACACACACACACGCGCACACACACAGAGAGACAGACAGACAGACAGACAGACAGAGAGATAGACAGACACACACACGCTCTCTTGCAAATACTTGTGTGTGGGCGGAGCGTAAAAAAGTAGTTGTGTGTGTGTGTGTGTGTCTGTCTGTGTGTGTGTGTGTGTGTGTGTGTGTCTGTGTGTGTCCGTCTGTCTGTCTGTCCGTCTGTCTGTGTGTGTGTGCATTCTTGACATAACAGTGACAGTTTTCACTAAAACATAGAAAATATATAAAAAAAATATTCCCTTTTTTACAGCCTTTACACATTTAAAATTGCTAATATAAAAATACATCTTCAATAGTAAAAATACTGTTTTATCATATAGAATAAACAATAACAATGTAACAATATATATAGAGAGGCCCCTCTTTAATTATTTAAAGGGTTTATATGTAACAGAGCATCAAGACAATGCAGTTTTTGAGCTTGTAGAGTAAATTCAACTTTTAAATACTGGCTAGTGGCTCTATTCAAAATCTAGTGCAATCAATATCCCACACTCTATTTGGTAAATATGACCATATCGTTAGCCTAATAGCATAATTGCCTAAATCATATTTACTCTACTCTACATCTACTCTAATCTTTTAAATCGAGTCTGAAGACTTTTTTGTTTCCATTTTAACCGGCAATTTTTATTTTATTTGCTTCTTTTATTCGCTTTTAAATGTTTTATAATGTGTTTTATGTATTCTAATCTTGCCCCTGTAAAGCACTTTGAGTGGCCTTGTGTCTGAATTGTGCTATATAAATAAACTTGCATTGCCTTGCCTCTACATCTAGTTTTCGTTAGCCTAATAGCATAATTGCCTAACTCATATTTTAAGGGTTATAGAGTAGGGAAAAGTAGATTAAATAGAGTAGAGTAAATATGAATTAGGCAATTATGCTATGAGGCTAACGATTTGTTAAAACTTGAATATGTCAGTAACTTTTCCGTAGTGGCGGCAACAAAAAAACTAAGTTGTGTTATAAACTATTTACTGTTTATGATTGTAACAGGCTGTATTTCATGTTGATAAATAAATTGAAATAATAATGTTAAGAAATAAAAAATATATATTTTGATGGTACCATCGGGAAAATGTACATAAATTACGTACATATAAAAATTATTTGATATTAAAAATGATTGAAACGAGTTGAAGAACCTGTAGTTGCAGTGAATATATTGATCAAATGAAAAGCATTAAGGGGGGTGCGCTAAGGGGGAGTGGTTAGACCCCCCCTCCCCTCTCCCTCCATAGAGTCTCAGTCCTCTTCACAGCAGACCCGGGTTAGAATCCAGCCCGGGTCGTTCTCTGCATGTCATTCCCCTCTCTGACACATTTCATCTCTGTCTCTACACACTGTCTAATAAAGTAAAAAAAAAATGCCCAATAAATAAATATTAATAAGCATTAAAGCAGTGTGGCAAACAGCCAATCAGAAAACAGCTCTTAAATCCTGTATTTAGTTAATTGTCCTTTAAAAAAATAAAGTAAAAAATTTAACAAATCCATTTTTTGGCTCAGAAACTTCAGTCAGGGGCGCTCCGGTGGTGTAGTGGATAGAGCGTGTACCATATCGGCTCCGGCCTTCGTTGCAGTGGTCGTAGGTTCAAATCCGACCCGTGGACCTTTACTGCAGGTCATCCCCCCCCCCTCTCTCTCTCTCTCTCTCTGTCTCCCCATTTCAACTCTGTATTATCTAATAAAGCTTGAAAATGACAAAAAAAAATCTTAAAAAAAAAAATAATAATAATAAAAAAATCTTCAGTCAATGTTTTTTTTAAAAAAATCTTTCGAGCTCTACGATTGGCTGAGAGACATCTTAAGCTCCTCCTCCCTGAGGCTGCGGTCCAATCGTAACGTCTCAGACTCCAGGATGGACGGGATGGGTTGCCGGGTGACGGTTGCCAGGGAGTCGGTGAGGTCGTGTCTGAGCGAGACCAACCATTGGCTGTTCCTGGAGGACTTCTGGATAAACTCCGCCCTCTGCCGCTGGTCAGCTGACTGTGACACGCGCAGATGACTCACCTAAAGGGGGAGGGGTTAGTGACATCATCAATATCCACATATCAGATGACACGCACAGACACAGAGGCACACACAAACACTACACACACACACATACACATCATCAAAAATCCACATATCCTGCATTTTAGGAGCTTTCAGCTTAGCGCCCCCTTTGGCACAACAGGGTAGTTGCTTAACGACACCACTTGTTCCAGACAAACAAGTTTAACATTATTACATATGGAGAACTATTTTGTTTACGTTATTGGCAAGTTGCCCAAACCGATCAAAAACATGTGAAACAGAACGCTAATGATTAAAGTTTACACACACAAAAGCGAGAGAGGAGAGATAGAGAGAAAGAGTTAAGATCAGAAGAGAGAGAAGTATGAGAGAAAGAGAGGAGTGAAGATAAAAGTGAAAGAGGGAAGAGAGAGAGAGAGAGAGAGAGGAGAGAAAAGTAGAGAGAGAGACAGAGAGAGAGAGAGAGAGAGAGAGAGAGAGAGAGAGAGAGAGAGAGAGAGAGACACACACAAGCAACACAGCACACACAACACACACACACACACACACACACACACACAGTAACAGTCTAGTTGTATTTGGTCTGACCTGGTCCTCCAGCTCCCTCACTCTGCTCCTCAGACGAGATTCCTCTGCGCTGTCTGAAGACTCCTGAACACACACACACGCTTTTTTTTTTTTTTTTTTTTCATTTAACTTTATTTATCCTCGAGAGACCAATTAAGGGGTGACCCTCATTTACAATGACGTTGAGTTCAAACAAATTCAAAGGAAAAACAACAATACATAAAAATATTCAATGCAAATACATCAAATACACAACAACAGGTGAAGAGAAAAACAATTGAAACATTTACATAGTGGTGAAGAGTGGCAGCAATTAAAATTAAATGGGTGAAAGTACAATATAGCATAATTAAAACAGTTACAGGTAGAGTTTGGCAGATTTAAGATAGTTTGTTTAAATTGGTTAAAGGATATGAAGGTATTTAGTTTGATTTTTTGCTGTAAGTTGTTCCAGGAGTCGATGTCAATGCTTATTAGTAAAGTTTATACACACAGTTTCCCTTTGTGTGTGTGTGTGTGTGTGTGTGTGTGTGTGTGTGTGTGTGTGGTGTCTCACCTGGAATCTGTTGCTGCCACTCAGCTGATGTCTAAACCTTAAACGCTCCTCCTCCACCTGCAATGTGTGTCCACACCACACTATATACAGTGTGTGTGTGTGTGTTGTACCTGTCTCAGTGTGTGTGTGTGTGTGTGTGTACCTGTCTCAGTGTTGTGGTGTGTGTGTGTGTGTGTGTGTGTGTACCTGTCTCAGTGTGTGTGTGTGTGTGTCAGTGTTGTGTGTGTACCTGTCTCAGTGTGTGCTCTAGTGAGTTCTGTTCTCTTACCATGTCTCAGTGTTTGTTGTGTGTTCTAATGTGTGTGTGTGTTGTACCTGTCTCAGTGTGTATGTTGTGTGTGTATAGTTGTGTGTCGCAGTGGTGTGTGTGTCGTTCCAGTTGTGGTTGTACCTGTCTCAGTGGCTCACAAGGGAGCTCAGTACCTCATCAGCTTCTTTTGGCTATGAGAGTTTTGATAGTCGTTTCTGATCCACTCAAAGTTCAGCCACGAGATGCTGCAGCACGACCAGTCCGTCACCTACACACCACAAAGAGAGAGACACACACACACACACAACACACACACACACACACACAACAAAAGAGAGAAGACACACACACACACACACAACACAGAGAGAGACACACACACACACACAGAGAGAAAGAGAGCGAGACACACACACAAACAGAGAGAGAGAGACACACACAGAAGAGAGAGAGAGAGAGACACACACATTAAACTTTGAGCTTGCACAGATAGCAACAGGATGGGTCAAATTTGTGGGGACCAAAACGTGGACCACAAAAATAACCTTAATAACCTCAGTGAAAAAAGGGCAAATGATAAAATACTGTTTTTCAGGGGAAACCCAAGAAAGCATTTTTACCAGAACAGTTTATGTGCTTAGGGAGTAACTCACTATCGCATCCTTGTGGCAGATGATGGTACATCTTCAACACACAAATGTCTCAGTAAAACATTGATTAAGAGAGCCTGTGATAGTGGGTTATGAATAAAAATAAAAATAAAAATAAAAATAAAAATAAAAATAAAAACAAAAACAAAAAAAAAACAAAAACAAAAATAAAAACAAAAATAAAAATAAAAAAAAATAAAAATAAAAATAAAATAAAAATAAAAATAAAAATAAAAATAAAAATAAAAATAAAATAAAAATAAAAATAAAAATAAAAATAAAAATAAAAATAAAAATAAGACAGACACTCACCTCTCCTGGGCTCTTCTCCTGTTGGTTGACTCTGTCCCTGGTAGCCAATCAGAGCGGCCTCAGTTCTCTCCAGAGCCAATCGGACGCGATCTCTGTCCGTCTGCAGCTCCTCCGTACGAAGGCTCAGAGAGTACACCTTCACACACACCAACAACAGTTAACCTGCGCTCCAATTACCCATACTTCCTGCTATTTAGTATGCCAGAAAGATTTAGGATGTCCCAATGGATGCACGTCAATTGTAGAGATAACAAACCCGTTGCCATTCACACACACATTCATACACGATAGCAGCAGGCTAACTATCGACTTCACACAGGCAAGGTGGGTGAAGTGTTTGCCAAGGACACAACAACCATGACACAGGTGGCAGGGCGGGGATCGAACCTCCAACCCTTTGATCATCAGCCGACCCGCTCTACCAACTGAGACACAGTCGCCCAGGTTTACTACAGGAATGTGTTACAGATACAAATGAAATGTTTACCTGTGCTTCTCTCTGGATCAGCAGATTCCTGGTGTCCTCCTCCTGAGGAAACATTAAACACATTTAGACCTTGTGAAAACAGACTAAACAGTGACAGAGCAAACAAATATTGACAAATGCATTTAGGTTTGAATGCAGAACATCAGAGAACTCAACTTTTAAATAGCTAATTCTACTATTAATGTGTGCTATGCTTATCACAGCTATGGTCTTAAAATTGAAATGTCTTTATTTTTATTTTGATATGTCTGAAATAATGTTATCAATCAATCAATCAATCACCTGTCCTCCATTCTCTGTCTCTTCATCAGCAGACACAGAGGGGACCTGGGTTTCTTTCTCCATCTCTCTTTCCGTCTCCCTCTCCTTCTCCTTCTCCCTCTCATCTCTCTCTCCTCCCTCTCTCTCTCCATCTCTCTCTCGTCTCTCTCTCCTTCTCTCTCAGTGTGTGTATTTCTCTGTTCAGATCGGTGACTTTCTCGTCCGTCTTTCGAGCCTCTTCCACCATTTCTTTCCTCCTTCGTTCCAAGGCTTTGACTCTGGCTCTCAACTGCTCCACCTCTCCTCTCTCACTCTCTCTCTTCTCTCTCTCCGTCTCTCTCTCACTCTCTTTCTTCTCTTTCTTCTCCGTCAGTGCGGCCTTTAGACGCTCGCCCTCGTGTGGCTTTCCTAAAGTTTAAAAAAAAGGACATTTCATTAGGGTTAGCTTTAGCATTTAAATCAAGAAACTGGGCTAGCTCTGTAACATAAATTAATTAATATAGATATCCCTTGCCTCCAAAATCTATTGGGTTCATCTTAGAATCAGTCGACATTTGTGGAAATTTTTTTGATTATTTTTGGGGCATTTTTATGCTTTACAAGACAGTTTGTAGAGACAGAGATGAAATGTGTCAGAGAGGGGAATGACATGCAGAGAACAACCCGGGCTGGATTCTAACCCGGGTCTGCTGTGAAGAGGACTGAGACTCTATGGACGAAGGGGAGAAAGGAAAAAGAAAGAAAGAAGAAAATTGAAAGAAAGAAAGAAGAAAGAATAAAAAGACAAGAAAAAAGAACAGAAAAAAGAAAGTAAAGAAAGAAAGAAAGGAAAAAAGAAAGAATGAAAGAAATGAAAGAAAAAAAAGAAAAGAAAAGAAAGAAAGGTTAAATATAATGAAATATCGATTGACTGCAGCAGTTCTTTGAGTTTGGTCATTCGATCCAGCGCTCTCTCAGACTTCCTTCACCTTTTTTCTTCTCCTCCGTCTTTCCTTCACTCGCTCCTCGCTCGCTCTCTGCTCTGCCTCAACTCCTTAACCTGGAAACACCACACACTACAACTACACACACACAGCACAGCACACAACACACGCACACACACATTGCACTTATGATATTGCACATAATGTAACATATTGTCCTCATATTGTAAATTTTTTCAATTATTAACTTTTTCTATAACGTTTTGTTTCGCCTTACCTTTTGCACAATTTAGAATTAATTTATGTTATTATTATATTATTACAAAGTTACTGTTTCACTGTTGTTGTTTACAGCAGCAGGGCCAGTTTGGTTTACAAACATATTCTAGTCTTAACATTTGGTTCCAGGTTCTCAAAAAATAATTTGATTTATGATGATAGAATTATTCAATACTAAGAAGAATTACATGTAGAGAAAATATGTTTAGTAAACTAACCAGGCTTTAGTAAAACTAACTGCAGGCTCTGTGAATGTAAACAAACCCCCTCCTCTGAAACTACATAGTGACCCTTTAGACCTTTAAACTACACAGTGACCCTTTTAAATTGAGTTACAGTTAAAATAAAAAATTAAATGTTTCACCTTTTCTCTGAGTGTTGCTGCTTCCTCTCTGAGCGCTACCATGTCCTGTTTCACCAGCGTTTAACTTCTCGTTTAGCGCTTCCTTCTCTCTCTCCTTCTCTCTCTCCTTCTCTCTCCATTCTTCTGCACCTCTTTCAAAAAGTCCTCTCAGTTCATTCTTGCTTCTGCCTATTTCCACGTGCATCTCGTCTCTGAAAAGTTCCATCTCCTTCTCCGTCCTTAACAACTTCTCTGTCTCGGTTTGCAACTCATTCCCGAGAGCTATTATTGTCTCGTTCTCTGTTCTCGTTAACTTCTGCATCAGCTGCACCTTCTCTGCTTGGTTCTTCTGTAGCTCCTCTTTAATAAATACACGTCCTCTCTCTTCTACTTCAGCTCCTGTCTGTTGTCCTTGACTCCTCAAGTTCCTCACCTATCTGCTCTGATCTTGTTTTTCTTGAAGGCCACCATCTCACGTTCTACAGTAGATAACTTTCCCGAGACCTCTTTCTCACACTCGTTCTTTTGCCAGTTTTCCGTAATGTCTCTGAGTTCTTGTTTGGTTTTTCTAAACATCTTCAGAACATCCATGCTCTGTCTCCACCCCTCCTGAAGTTCCACTGTTAGTACTGATACCTCCTCACTTCTTCTCATGAGCTCAGCGTGGCACTTTGCTTTCTCCCTTTGCACCTGCAGGGTTCATTTAAAGGTGCACTGTGTAACTTTTGGGTGTGTCAGAGAAAGTGAAACATTTTCTAAGGTATATTCTTACATGGCTCTGTACCTACTATGGGAGGTATAATTGATAATTTTTCCATTTAATTTAGCCTTATGCCACCTTTTTTACTTAGTTTATGAAGAAAATGTATGTTAAAGGTGCACTGTGTAACTTTGTGTGTGTCAGAGAAAAGTGAAAATGTTCTAAGGTATATTCTCATAACTGAATAACAAAACTTTCCTCACAGGGAAAATGTGATCCCTGGAACACTGTTTGAAGTTAGAAAGCTTCCTGAAAGTACTGTTTCATGTTGTTGTTTACAGCAGCAGGGCCCACAGTTTGGTTTACAAACATATTCTAGCTTAGTTTGGTTCCAGATTCCTCAAAAAATTTAGTTTTGATTTATGATGATAGAATTATTCAATACTAAGAATTACATGTAGAGAAATATGTTTTAGTAACTAACTGCAGGCTCTGTGAATGTAAACAAATCCCCCTCCTCTGAAACTACACAGTGAATAATAAAGAACTATTAGTGAAAGAAAGAAATTAATTAAAATATGAATTAGAATACGTACTAAAATCCAATTTAAAATGGTGTGTCCGTGTATTTCTGAGGCTGATTTTGAGTCACATAACTTGGAGGCTATTGAAGATATTTGTTGAAAATAAATAAAAATCGATCATATTTTCAATATATGGCCAATTCAGCATGAAGGTATTGAAAGAAATCCATTCTGTGTAAACTCGACAGTATTTTATGGATGGTCAATATGTTAAAAAAAAAAAAAAATAAAAATAATTTTCCAGTAATATGCTCAGATAAAATCCCACAAGATTTTTATTTTTAAATTTTTTTTACTTTATTTCTACAGGTAAATCCCATTGAGACCCTAGATCCTTTACAACGTACTGTTTTCTTTCCACGTACCATTGCACACACACTTCATACGTCCGATAGCAGAGCTAACTTCGACTTCACACGAGCAAGTGGTGAATGTCTTCCCAAGACACAACATATGACACAGTGGCAGGGCGGATAACCTCCACCCTTTGATCTCACCGACTCTGCTTCCCAATAATCAAGCATTTTCTAAACTTTCCACCATTTTCTAAACGTTCCACCCTGTCCTGTAGTAACCCTCACCTGTTCTTTTAGCGCTGCCACCTCTGTCTCTGTCCTGGTTAACTTCTGCTGCAGCTGCTGCTTGGAGTCGACTGTATCGTGTGAGAAACATCCTTCTCCTTTATCGCTCCCCTCTGTTTCAGGACAGATGCTCTCGTTCTAGGAAAGACACACACAAAGGCATTGAGAGAAATTTAAAGGTTTACAGTTCTATATGATTTCTGATTGGTCAAGTTAACATGAGCTGTACACTTTGACCAATCAGAGCGAGACTCGATTCTCTGTTCTTATTGGCTGTTGGGACTGTCCATTCACTTTGGCACGACTTTTGTTGGTGTAGAGCGTGTCAGGGAGGGACCATAGGGGAGGGACCAACGAGAACAAGTGGAACGGTTGAGGTATTTGGATTCAATCTCTGTCCCAACTGCCATTTTCTTCCCAAATCCTCCACCCCAGTTTTAAGAGGGTATTGGTGCAATAGCCTGTATATTATAGGCCAATATCTGATTTATTAATTTCTATGTGTTTTCGTATCTCCTTTTTATACTGTATGATGTGTCGTATGGACCTGTGTCTGCAATTAAGCTCTATATTATGTAAGAAAAATAGACAAAAATTTGTAAGAAATGTGCATTATTCTGGCAATTATTCGTTAAAGATGGTAGTCAGCGATTCTGGCAAACCTTGTGTCGAAAATCCAGTCTTAATACAAGGGCATGTCGCTAGTACGGATGGCCCCTTCGTATACATACCATTACAGAATCTTAGCGACTGTGCAGTTTAAACTGGATTTTGTGAGGCAATATTCACGTTTTACAATAAGTGATTTAGACACACAACAAGCGTTCTACAGAATCACTGACTACACATTTAAGAGCCATTATCTCAAGATGAAGTGACACTCAACCAAATGTGTGTGCTGCTTGATCGTGATTGTGTAATGTGTGTGAGTGTGATGTGTGTGTTGTTGATCTTACAGTGTGAGCGTTGCTTATGTTTTTGACTGTGTCTTGTGTTTTTTAAGCTACTGTCATGTGCCCCCTTTAAGCCATTCTTTAGTTAAATAAGTGTATTAGTCAGCCAGTTCACAACCTGGAGTAGAAGCTGTGGTTACCATATTTTGACACTTGATTTCATGTTTGTTTACAGCATTTAAGTTTTCGTATTGTTGCATTTATTTGTTATTTGAAACCCTTTTTTGCTAATTTTTGGAAAGTTTTTGTTCGTAAATAACACTTTTGGATGGAAGAACTCAAAGATTCGGTCGTATATCAAACCAACCATTTAATGCCCGATGGCATCAATCGACTAGGATGCCGTGACACCTTTAATTGCCTCGTGACGAAATAAAGTTATTTGAATTGAAAAAATTGAATTTAAACCTGTTCAGATCGTTTCCTCTCCTTCTGCAGCTCTTGTCTGAGGTCTTCCATCTCCGTCTCTGTCGTCCTTATCTTCTCCTGGAGTTCTGCTTGTCCCTTTGGTTAAGTCTAACTGCTCAGTGAAGGCCCTCAGGTCAGTCTTGGTTCTTCTCAATTCCTCCTGAACATCCATCCTCTGCTCCATTCTTCTTGTACCTCCTCTTTGAGTGATGACACCTCCTCTCTCGTCCTCGTAAGCTCTTCTTTAGCTTTGTCCATCTCCATTTCGTTCTTCTGCACGTGTTCTTTGAAGGAGTCCATCTCATGTTCTTTCCTCGATAAATTCTCCATCAGACCCTCCATCTGATTTTCTTTCTTCTCCAACTCCTCCAACACCTCCATATCGCTCAGATCTTCCTTGAGGGCCTTCAATCCAGACCAGCTTCGATCTTCTCCTCTTTGAGAGCCTCCATCTCCGCCTCTGTGTTCGTTAACTTCTCCTGGAGATGATCCTTCTCAGTTTGGTTCTTCTGCAGTTCCTGTCTGAGTGTGGAGGCTTCTCTCTTCGCTCCTACGAAGCTCCTCGAACGTCTTGTCGATCTCACTTTGCACATGTTCTTTGAGGGATTCCATCTCGTTTTCTTTCTTCGATAACATCTCCCCAGCGCCTCCTTCTCTCTCTCTTTCTTCTGAACCTCTTCTCTGAGTGTAGACATTTCCCTATCCCTCCCAATCTTCTCCTCTCTCTGCGTCTTCACCTCCTTTTCCATCTCTGTCCATCTGTCCTCCCAGCTCCTGCTCTCCTCCTTTGCTCTCCTCAGGGCATCCCTCTCTTCCTCAAGCTCTTTCTTCAGGACCGTCATCCCTCCGTCCACTTCAATCTTCTCCCTTTGCACATTTCTAAGAGTTTCCACCTCATTTTCTGCCCTTGTTAACTTCCCTTGGAGATTACAATTATCACTTAGGTTGTTCTGAGCTTCAATCTTCTCCATTTTCAACTCCTCTTTGATAGCTGCCATCTCCTTCTCTGTCCTTGTCAACTTCTCCTTGAGTTGGTCCTTCTCCCTTTGGTTCTTCTGCACATCTTCTGTGATGGCTTTCAGTTCAGTCTTGGTCTTCCTCAGTTCCTCGTGTGCTTTGCTTATCTCCCTCTGCGACTGCTCTCTCACGGCTCCCACCTCCTGTCCTGCTTCTCTCTTCTCTCTTTGCAACTCATTCCTGAGAGCCAGTGTCTCATTCTCTGTTCTCGTTAACTGCTGCATCAGCTGCACCTTCTCTGCTTGGTTCTTCTGTAGCTCCTCTTTAAGAACACACACGTCCCTCTCTCTCCTACTCAGCTCCTGTCTTTGTATCTGCTCCTCAAGATCCTCGCCTCGCTCCTTCTGAACTTGCTTTTCTTTGAAGGCCACCATCTCAAGTTCTACCGTGGTTAACTTCTCCGCGAGCTGCTCTTTCTCAAATTCGATCTCTTGACAGTTTTCCGTAATGTTCCTCAGTTCGTTCTTGGTTCTCCTCAGATCTTCTTGAACCTCCATTCTCTGCTTCCACTCCTCCTGCACCTCCTCTTTGAGTGACGTCACCTCGGTCTCTGTCTTTGTCAACTTTTCTTTCAACTCCTTCTCCTCCCGTTGCAGCTTGTCTTTGAAATCTTCCGTCTCATTTTCTGTCCTTAATAACTTCTCCATGAGCTGTCCCTTCTCACGTTCATTCTTCTGTAACTTCTCTCTAAGTGCAGACACCTCCCTATCTTTCCTACTCTCCACATCTTCCTTGAGGGCCGTCAACACCATTCGGCTTCGATCTTCTCGCTTTTCAATTCCTCTCTCAGAGCTTCCATTTCATTTTCTGTCCTCGATAACTTCTCGATCAGCTGTTCCTTCTCCCGTTGCTCGTTCTGGACCTCTTCCTTAACTTCCCTGAGTTCAGCCTTGCTCTTTGTCAGATCCTCATGAACTTTGTCTCGCTCCTGTTCGTTCTGGTGTTGCATCTCCTCTCTCAGCGCAGACACTTCCCTCTCACTCTTCCAAAGCCGTTCTTTGAAGGCCACCGTCTCATTCTCCTTCCTTAATAACTTCTCCTGGAGCTTCTCTACCTCCCTTGTGTTCTTTTCCAACTCCTCTTTAAGTGCAGACACCTCCTTATCACTTCTTTCCTGCACATCCTTCTTCACTGCCACCATCTTCTCATGAGCGTCCTCCATCTCCCTTTGCTCTCTGACCATCTCCTCTGTAATGTTCCTCAGGTCAGTCTTGGTTCTTCTCAGCTCCTCTTGAAGCTCCATCCTCTGCTTCCACTCCTCGTGAACCTCCTCCTTCAGGACTGTGGCTTCTTCCTTCATCTTCGTCAGTTCCTCGTGTGCTTTGCTTATCTCCCTCTGCGACTGCTCTCTCACGGCTCCCACTCCTCTCCTGCTTCTCTCTTCTCTCTTTGCAACTCATTCCTGAGAGCTATTGTCTCATTCTCTGTTCTCGTTAACTTCTGCATCAGCTTCTCCTTCTCTGCTTGGTTCTTCTGTAGCTCCTCTTTAAGAACACACACCTCCCTCTCTCTCCTACTCAGCTCCTGTCTGTGTTTCTGCTCCTCAAGTTCCTCGGCTATCTCCTTCTGATCTTGCTTTTCCTTGAAGGCCACCATCTCATTTCTCAGAGCCATTGTCTCATCTTCTTTCCTCGATAACATCTCCACCAGGGCCTCCTTCTCTCTCTCTTTCTTCTGAACATCTTCTTCTGAGTGCAGACATTTCCCTCTCGCTCCCGATCTTCTCCTCTCTCTGCGTCTTCACCTCCTTTTCCATCTCTGTCCATCTGTCCTCCCAGCTCCTGCTCTCCTCCCTTGCTCTCCTCAGGGCATCCCTCTCTTCTTCAAGCTCTTTCTTCAGGACCGTCATCCCTCCGTCCACTTCAATCTTCTCCCGTTGCTGACCCTCTCTAAGCACCGACAGCTCCTTTCTGCTTTTTCTCAACTCCTTCTCAATGTCATCTCTCTCATTTTGGTTCCTCAACATCTCCTCTGTAACGACTATCAGTTCGGTCTTGGTTTTCATCACTTGGTCCGTCTCTTTCTGAGCCTTTTCTTTTAGAGCCATCACCTCATTTTCCGTCTTCGATAACTTGTCTTGGAAAGTGTTCTTGTCCATTTGGTTTTTCTGCAACTCCTCTTGAAGTAGAGACACCTCTTTCGAGCTCCTCCGCACCTAAATTTAAAATCAAAATCAAATCAGTTTTATTCATATAGCCAAAAATATCACACAGACATTTGCCTCAGTGGGCTTTACATTACATACAGTATGTCACCCTCTGCCCTTATCTATCTATCTATCTATCTATCTATCTATCTATCTATCTATCTATCTATCTATCTATCTATCTATCTATCCATCCATCCATCCATCCATCCATCCATCCATCCATCCCTCCCTCCCTCCCTCCCTCCTTCCCTCCCTCCATCCAAAACTCCCAGTAAAAATCCTTTTATCGGGATTAAATTTTTTTTTAAATGTAGAAAGCACCTACCTCCTCTTTCAGAGCTATCATCTCCTTTGTTGTTGCCCTTATCTATCTATCTATCTATCTATCTATCTATCTATCTATCTATCTATCTATCTATCTATCTATCCATCCTCCCTCCTTCCCTCCCTCCCTCCCTCCCTCCATCCATCTATCCACATATCCATCCATCCATCCATCCATCCATCCATCCATCCCTCCCTCCATCCATCTATCCATCCAACCATCCCTCCCCCCATCCATCCATCCATCCATCCATCTATCTATCTATCCATCCATCCATCCATCCATCCATCTATCTATCTATCCATCCATCCATTCCTCCCTCCCTCCCTCCCTCCATCCAGAACCTACCTCTTCTTTCAGGGCGATCATCTCCTTCTGTGTCCTCAGTAACTTCTCCTGCAGCTGCTCCTTCTCCCACTGGTTCTTGAGCACGTCCTCCATTCGTTCTCTCAGTTCGTTCTCGCTCCTGATCAGTTCTTGTCTTTGCGTCTGCACCTCCTTCTCCATCTCTCCATACCTCTCCTCCCATCCCTGTCTCTCTTGCTCCAGTCTCCTGCGTGCCTGGGCCTCCGTTCTCCTGTGTTTAAAGTTAAGTTTCTTTATTAGTCAATTTTAAACACTAGGCATATTGGATTTATTTTTTTATTTTTTTTCGCATATCCCCCTCTCAAGTTAACAAACAGTTTGGGGTTAAGTGTCTTGCTCAAAGACACAATAGATGTAGATGTAATAGCAGCCACCACTAGTTTTACTACTAACACCCTCCTATCTGGTGCCGATGATCGAACCAGCGACCTCATGGTAACTGGTCGAATAATAATTATGATAATAAAACATTTTATTTGTATTGCACTTATATATTACTGGACTCTCAAAGTGCTACAGAGAAGTAAAAGTAAAATAAAATAAATGAGAATAAAAAGCATTTAAATTTAATTTAATAACAATTTAAATTACACACAGAGTCCACTGGTGTATTGAGAACATATATAAGACAATTTAGCTAAATGATGTTTTTAAAGATAAGTTTTTTGGGTCCTCATTGACATCCTACGTCTTACCTGTGTGTGGCCTTCTCTTGTGTGTGTGTGTGTGTGTGTGTGTGTGTGTGTGTGTGTGTGTGTGTGTGTGTGTGTGTGTGTGTGGGTGGGGGGGGTTGTGTGTATGTCTGTCTGTCTGTCTGTCTGTCCGTCTGTCTGTCTGTCTCCTATCACGTACCTGACTGTGGCCTCTGTCTCCTCCTCCCTGTCCTGCAGTGTAGCTCTGAGCTGCTGCGTTAGCTCCGTGAGCTGCTTCACGTCGTGGGTGAGTTTGACCGATTCTCTGGCCTGTTTCTGGGCCTTCTCCCTCCACTCCTTCCCCTCCTTCCCCTCTTCCTCCAGCCTTTCCTTCCACTCCTCCGTCTCTCTCAGTCTCCTCCTCGCTCCCTCGCTTTCCGCACGCGTCTCCTGCAACAAGCGGAAGAAATCAGCGGTGGGCTTGGGGGACGAAAAAAATATATTGTATATAAATGTTACGCATATTGTACATTTCAATTTATTCACTTATTTTATTTGTATCTGATACAGCTCCGGAAAAAAATGAAGAGACCACTCCAAATGTCCAGTGTCTCTTGTTTTACTATTTATAGGCATATGTTTGAGTGGAATGAACATTTTGCTTTTATTTTATAAACTACTAACAACATTTCTACCAAAATTCACAATAAAAATAAAAATAAAAATAAAAATAAAATATTGTCATTTAGAGCGTTATCAATAAGTAATGTAGAGATGAAGATTGAAGAAAAATCCAGACTGGTCTGGGGCTGTATATACCCACTTTGCCCCATTTCAACTCTGTCAAAATAAAAATAAAAATAAAAATAAAAATAAAAATAAAAATAAAAATAAAAATAAAAATAAAAATAAAAATAAAAATAAAAATAAAAATAAAAATAAAAATAAAAATAAAAATAAAAATAAAAATAAAGATAAAAATAAAAATAAAAATAAAAATAAAAATAAAAATAAAAATAAAAATAAAAATAAAATATTGTCATTTAGAGCGTTATCAATAAGTAATGTAGAGATGAAGATTGAAGAAAAATCCAGACTGGTCTCTTAATTTTTTCTGGGGCTGTATATACCCACTTTGCCCCATTTCAACTCTGTCTAAATAAAAACAAAAATAAAAACAAAAATAAAAATAAAAATAAAAATAAAAATAAAAATAAAAATAAAAATAAAAATAAAAATAAAAATAAAAATAAAAATAAAAATAAAAATAAAAATAAAAATAAAAATAAAAATAAAAATAAAAATAAAAATAAAAATAAAATATTGTCATTTAGAGCGTTATCAATAAGTAATGTAGAGATGAAGATTGAAGAAAAATCCAGACTGGTCTGGGGCTGTATATACCCACTTTGCCCCATTTCAACTCTGTCAAAATAAAAATAAAAATAAAAATAAAAATAAAAATAAAAATAAAAATAAAAATAAAAATAAAAATAAAAATAAAAATAAAAATAAAAATAAAGATAAAAATAAAATAAAAATAAAAATAAAAAATAAAAATAAAAATAAAAATAAAAATAAAAATAAAAATAAAAATAAAGATAAAAATAAAAATAAAAATAAAAATAAAAATAAAAATAAAGATAAAAATAAAAATAAAAATAAAAATAAAAATAAAATATTGTCATTTAGAGCGTTATCAATAAGTAATGTAGAGATGAAGATTGAAGAAAAATCCAGACTGGTCTGGGGCTGTATATACCCACTTTGCCCCATTTCAACTCTGTAAAAATAAAAATAAAAATAAAAATAAAAATAAAAATAAAAATAAAAATAAAAATAAAAATAAAAATAAAAATAAAAATAAAAATAAAAATATAAAATATAAAATATAAAAAATATGATCGTGGGATTTTACTCTCTTTGATCTCTATCAATTATTCTTAATAATAATTATTATTATTACAGTTTATGCATTTGGAAAGCCGGTTTGGAACATGGTAAAACAAAGGAAATGTCCTACGCTGTTCTCTAACTCTGTCTCTCCAAGTCTATCTAATAAAGCAAAAAAATGCCAATAGAAAATAAAAAAATCAAATAAAAATTAGGGATAATATGTCTGTGGAGGATTTTTACAGTTTATGCCTTTGCAAAGCCGGTTTCGAACACGGTAAAACAAAGTAAATGTCCTACTTATTTTATTTGTATCTTATATATACCCTCTTTGCCCCATTTCAACTCTGTCTCTCTATCTAATAAAGCAAAAAATGCCCCAAAAAACATCTAAAAATTTAAATTAAATTAAAAACAGAGAAAATATGTTTGTGGAGATTGCAAAGCCGGATTCGAACCTTAAAACAAAAGTAAACGTCCTACCCTCTCCTGCAGCTCTGTTGCCATGGAGGAGATCCTGTCTTCTTTTTCTCTTCCCTCGTTCTTCTCTTTCTCCAGAAGCGTTCGTGTTTCTTTCAGCAGAGATTCCAAACGTCCCACCGTCTCCTCCTTCTGTCTCAGGCTTTCACTGGCCTCCACACGCTCCCTCGCTAACCGCTCCTCCCGCTGCTCTGCTAGTCTGAATCACATCAAATCAAATCAGTTTTATTTCTACAGCACAATATTACAAATAATAATAATAATGCATTTATTTTATATGGCGCCTTTCAAGGCACTCAAGGTCGCCTAACAAACATAAAACAAGGCAAATAGACATTTTCCTCAGAGTGTTTCACAGCCTGTACACAATTATGTCATATCATCTATTCATCCATCCATCCATCTATCTATCCATCCATCTATTCATCCATCGATTGATAAACTAACTAATAAAAATAAAAAAATAATCTAGAAACCTGATCTTGTCCTTGAGCTGGTCCACTTCTTCCTCTCTCTCTCTGACGGAGCTGATCTGTCTCTCCAGACTTCCCTCCATCCGTTCCACTTCATCCCTCCTTTCCTCCTGCTGTTCCAAAGCCACGTTAAGCCGGACCCTCAGCATCTCCCCCTCTCCCTCTCTGGTGTCCAGCTCCTGCCTCAGGCTCTCTCTCTCTCTCCGCCACACCGCTCTCTCTCTCTCCACCTCCGCTCGCACACACTCCATCTCTCCTGCAGACACAAAAACAAACCACAATAAAAGTTAATAATAATAATAAACGTAAAAAGTTGAATTAATCAGTGTAGAATGTATTGACATTTTTCAGAACAGACTTGGTAGAAATGTAATATTTTTTTTAATTTATTATTATTCTTCCGGACAATTACACATAATACATAATTTATATAATAATATAATATTCACAAGTGTGTTTTAAGTAGTGTATAATTGCTTGAAAATAAAAATATTTTTTTTGTTAGAATGAGCCCTTTACATAAGGAGCTGGGCTTGCCACCATCGAGCACTGCCATGATTCTACGGTAGCACAGAATGGACAAACCTTTTTTTTGTTTTTTTATATAATTTTTTTAGGCATTTTCCAGCTTTATTAGACAGTACAGAGTTGAAATGGGAAGAAGAGAGAGAGAGAGAGAGAGAGAGAGAGAGAGAGAGAGAGAGAGAGAGAGAGAGAGAGAGAGAGAGAGAGAGAGAGCAAGAGAGAGAGAGAGAGAGGGAGAGGGGGGATGACCTGCAGTAAAAGTCCACGGGTCGAATTCGAACCCTCGACCACTGCAACGAAGGCCGGAGCCAATATGGTACGCGCTCTATCCACTACGCCACCGGAGCACCCCCAGAATGGACAAACTTAACAGCCATATGCATTTTACAGAGTGGGTGGCCTTGGGAAATGCAACTGATGCACTAGATGCCACTAAATATTGAGATATTCCACACTGCACCTTTAAAAGGGCATTATACTGCATATTTCCCTGTGTTCTGCCTGTGTGCTGTGCTCTCTCTCACTGACCCTGTGATGTTTCTTTGGCTTGTTGCAGAGTGTGAATGCTCATCTGTCTCTCCTCCTTCTCCTTCTCCAGTCTCTCCATCCGGTCGCAGAGAGCTTCCACCTCCTCCTCTCTCTCTCCCTCCGCCTGCTGTATTCTCTCCATCATGAGGCTGAGCTGGGACTCTTTCTCCATCACCTCTTCTCTCAGTCGCTCAACCTGAAGGGTTACCAACATATTTTTACCAATATACATAAAAAAAAACTTGAACATGACTTATTTCTGACAGTTTACCCAATTTCCATAACCTCTGTGTGTGTGTGTGTGTGTGTGTGTGGGTGAGTGAGTGAGTGAGTGTGTGTGTCTGTCTGTCCGTCTGTCTGTCTGCGTGTCTGCGTGTGTGTGTCTGTCTGTCTGTCTGTCTCTGTGCGTCTTCACCTCTCTCTGCCTCTCCCTCTCCTCCTCTCTCAGTCCATCCAGGCGTCTCCTCAGAGCTTCCACCTCTCCGTCTCTGGTCCCCAGCTCCTGACTCAGTCTCTCTCTCTCTCTCTGCCACGCTTCCCTCTGTTCCATTAGCTCTACAGATGGGACCAAAGCAAATCAATCAATCAATCAATCAATCAATCAATCAATCAATCAATGCCACGATTTTCCTAGTCTGGCTTACCGGACATTTTTAGACAACTTTTTTTTTTTTTTTTTTCAAGATTTTTTTTTGGCATTTTTCATACTTTATTGATAGTGTGAAGAGAGAGACAGAGTTGAAATGGGGCAGAGAGGGGAGTGACATGCAGAGAACGACCGCGGGCTGGAATCGAACCCGGGTCCGCTGCTGGCCGAGGCCCATGGGGGGGACGCCTTACCAACTGAGCTAAGGGCCCATGGGGGGGGGCCCTACCAACTGAGCTAAGGGCGCCCCTAGACGACTTTTAATTTGTTATTTTTGGTTATTTTTTCCAACTTTCTTATTTGTTATTTTTTGTCTTTTGCAGCTTTTTCGGTATTAGGTAACTATATAGCCTGGATCCAGACCATTGAACTTGCTGTAGTTCGGTCTGGCTGGAAGAGACTACGATTATCCTGACCATAATAATTGCGATAAACAAAAAAATAACAAAACATGCTGAGAACTTCGAAAATATCTTTGGATAATTTACCCTTGACTAAAGAAAAACGTATCCTTCAACACAAAAGTCCACCTGACATTGTGGGATGACTAAATGCCACAAATCACTCATATGAAAACATTAGCTATTATCTTGTTTATTGTTTATTTGTCTCACCGCTAGTTAGCTCCTTTGTTAGCCTCTGTGTTAGTGCCTCTCTCTCTCCGTCGCTCCTCTCTCTCCCGGAAGTCTCTCTCTCCAGCTCCGATCTCAGACACTCAATCTCCCCTACAGACACAAGACAACCACGATAAGGCAAGGCAAGGCAAGTTATGGGTATAGCACAATTCATATACAGAAACAACACACAACAACTATGACACAGGTGGCAGGGTGGGGATCGAACCTCCAACCCTTTGATCATCGGCCGACCCGCTCTACCACCTGAGCCACAGTCGCCCCAAACGTTCGTAACCATACTTTTAGAAAACGGAAATTTTTAAAGGGGGTGGGGCTAATAATTCTGTCCTCATCTGTACATGTGTTTGCATGTGTGCAGTGACGTCAGACTAACCTTGCAGTGCTTCCTTGGCCTGCTGCAGAGCCTGTGAGTGTGTGTGAGTCTGACATCGGTCCATCTCAGACTGAGAAAGATGCTTCTGCTGCTGAGAGAGTTGTTGGTGGAGAGACACCGACAGAGACCTAGAGAGAGAGAGAGAGAGAGAGAGAGAGAGAGAGAGAGAGAGAGGGGAGGGAGAGAGAAGGGGGAGGGAGAGAGGGAGGAGGGGGGGGAAGAGAGGGGGTAAGGAGGGAGGGGGGAGAGAGAGGGGGGAGAGGGGGGGGGAGAGAGAGAGGGGATGGAGGGAGGTGGAGAGAGAGAGGAGGGGGGAGGGAGAGAGGGAGAGAGACAGACAGACAGAGATCGATAAATATATGAAAGTATTAATCTGCAATTTTTTCGCATCGCCCCCACTCCTGGAAATAATAATAATAATTTTCCAAACTAAAAATAAAAAAATAAAACGGTTTTCGTTTATTGATTTCCTAAATGGATATGATTAACCGAACGGTTACACGTGTACGAATACGTGTATTGTTACACTCCTAGTTGTTATAATTATCTGACACACAGGCCGGAGACAGCAAACTTTACAGACAGTAGCTTTCCTCTGCAGCAAGTCATTTATAACGTAGTCTGGCTAACCGGATATAGTTTATAGTTATTTATAGTGTGACCTGTACGTGTGTTAAGCTGCTTGGCTCTTTGCTGAGGTGTGTCTGTCTGTCTGTCTGTGGCTGTCTGTCTGTCTGTGTGCGTGTGTCTCTGTGTGTCTGTCTGTCTGCGTGCGTGTGTCTCTGTGTGTGTGTGTGTGTCTGTGTGTGTGTGTGTGTCTGTCTGTCTGTGTCTGTGTGTCTGTCTGTGTCTGTCTGTCTGTGTCTGTGTGTCTGTCTGTCTGTGTGTGTGTGTGTGTGTCTGTGTTAAACTGCTTGGTGTGTGTTAGTACCTGAGCTCTGTCAACTCGTCCTCCATTCTCTCTCTGTGTCTCTGTCCTCCCTCCATCTCCTGCCGAAGCCTCTCCTTCTCTCTCTCCTTCTCCTCCCTCTCTCTCTCTCTCCTCCTCCCTTCTTCCATCGTCGCACGCAACTGCTGCTGCGCCTCTGTCAGCTCCACACACACTGAGGCAAGCTGGGAGGAAAGCTGAGGACGAGACAGACAGACAGACAGACAGACAGACACACTTAAACAGAGGCTAACGAAGGCGCTAAACTAGCGGTACCTAGGACAATAAACGTTTAAACAAGATAATTGCTAATGTTTTCATATGGGTAATTTGTGGCATTTAGTTACGCACATGTCAGGAGGCCATTTTTGTTTAAGGACATGTGTAACTTTTTAGGTAATTTATTAGCTAAAATCAATATCCTCATCCTAATATGTCCTCATGGTGTAAAATCAACCTCTGCCAATAATCTGAATTATCCTCCTGAGCGATAGAATTACAAATATTCATAGTATATTATGTACAGTGAACGGGTAAGTCACTCTTTCATTTGAAAAACAAAACCTGGCTTGAATAGTTTAATAGTTGCTTATCTAAAAAACCTTGTCAAAAACTGTAAGAAATAATGTTCATAATTGTAATGGAAGTAAAACTAAATATGAATTAATCATGATTGGTCAATCGCGAGCCAGACACACAACACACATGAAACATTGTACGGTGATCCCACACCACCTCTCTTTACCTCCTGCAGCTTCTGTCCATCCCTCTCTCTCTCCTCCCTCAGAGAAACACTCTCTCTCTCCTTCTCCTCCATCGTTCTCTCCGTTTCTCTCTCTCTCTCTCTCAGCTGGTGGACCAAGTCGAACATCAGACTCCCACTGCGACCTAAACAACACACAAGGTTATAGTAGGGTGAGTGTGTGTGTGTGTTGTGTGTTGTGGTTGTGTGTGTTTGTGTGTGTGTGTTTGTGTGTGTTTATGGCGTTTATAAAAAAAAAAAAAAAAATCCAACAATAAAGCTTTTTTTTTTTAAACTGTCTTGTTGCGTTGCTTTATTAACCTAACATGACCTGCCTGCCTGTCTGTCGGGCCTGTCTGTCTGTCTGTCTGTCGTTACCTGAGCTGGCTGTGTTCCATGGTGAGGGTCTTCAGTTCTCTCTGCAGAGCCTTGACCTCTGACCTCACATCCTGCAGATCGGACTGACTGACGGACAGATCACCCTCCAACTGGAACACACACACACACACACACACACACACACACACACACACACACGGAACAGATTTGTTAAGGATAATAGAGGATGGATGGATGGATAGATGGATAGATGGATGGTAGATAATCAGTGTCAGGTTAGGGTTAACTTCATAAGGCAATAAAATCAAATGGATAGCGTTGGTTTGGATGACAACAACAGATTTAACCCTAAAACCAGATTTAATGAAAAGTATCACTCAATATTCTATAACAAAATTATTATATTATAAGTTAAATTACAATTATACAGATGGATAGACAGACAGACACACACACACACACACACACGGTTGTACCTGCAGTAGTTGTGTGCTGAGCTCCCTCTTGTCCGAGGCCAGAGCAGAGTTGAGGGCAGACATCTTGTCCATCGGCCGTCTGTCCGTCCTCCACCTCTCTCTTCAACAGCAGCTCCGAGGACGACAGAGTCAGGACACTCTCCCTCGACTGAGAGACACAAGCATTTAGTATTATTTATTTTAAAGATTATTTTTTGGGGCATTTTCAAGCTTTATTAGACAGTACAGAGTTGAAATGGGAGAGAGAGAGAGAGAGAGAGAGAGAGAGAGAGAGAGAGAGAAGAGAGAGAGAAGAGTAAGAGAGAGAGGGGGGGGGGGGGGGGGATGACCTGCAGTAAAGGTCCACGGGTCAGATTTGAACCCGCGACCTCTGCAACGAAGGCCGGAGCCAATATGGTACACGCTCTATTCACTACACCACCGGAGCACCCCGTGAACCATTTAGTATTTCAATAGTTGTCAATCATTGTTATTTCTATTTTTTATTTTTTTATTAAGTTTAATTTAATTATTTAAGTTGTATGTTTTTGACGATCTATCTATCTATCTCATCTATCTATCTATCTATTCTATCTATCTATCTATCTATCTATCTATCTATCTATCTATCTATCTATCTATCTATCTATCTATCTATCTATCTATCTTTTATCTATCTATCACATCTATCCATCCATCCATCTTGACATCATTAAGAATAATGTAAAAAAAAGAGTTAGGCCACGTGATTCTGATGCTGTAAAAGTTCAAATTATTTCTGTTAAACGGTCCAACATTAGCTGAGAAATGGATTTCATTATGAATCAAACCTTGTGTAGAGCATCTCTGGCATCAGCAGCCTCTTCCTCTGCTCTCTGTCTGTCCAGCTGCTCCCTCTCCAGCGCCCCCTAGGGGAGAGAAATACACACTGCATTACACTGGACTCATGAATTACAATGAATGGTAAATGGGTTCCACTTATATAAAGCGCTTTTCCCTGGTTTTTCACAGACCCAAAGCGCTTTATATTGTTTTGTACACATTCACCCATTCACACACACATTCATACACCGATAGCAGCAGCAGCTACCACGCAGGGTGCAAGCTAACTATCAGGAGACATTTAGGGTTCAGTGTCTCTTTGCCCAGGGACACTTGGACATGTGGCGGGGAGACGGGGGATCGAACCAGCGACCCTGTAACCCAGTGGACAACCGACCCTACAACACTTCACCACAGCAAGAAATAAGACTCTGCAGTTAGATTCTGGGTCGTTACCTTGAGACTGTGGATCTCCAAACGCTGAAGCTTTTCTCTCTCAGTCAGCTCCACATTCTCCATCAGCTCAGACTCCAGACTGGAACACAGAGAACTGTCACAATCACACAGCAACATCCCCTACATCTGCTCACTAATAACACCAGGAAATGTGTAGGGCTGGCCCGAATGCCATTTTTCAGGCTTCGAATATTCGTTGGTTTTTCCGAGCGAATATTCGAATATTCGTTCCAGAAAAACACACCATCAAAAAAATAAAAAAAAAAAAAACGTTAATAATCCCTATATACTCCCTGGAACCGATTTTGACAGTATCTGCATATTTTGTTGAAGATTTACGCGCTCGGAGGTGAAGTAATGGATGCGCTATGACACTTAGTGATGTAATATCCTCCTAAATGAGCAATACTACTACTACTACTACTACTACTACTACTACTACTACTATACTACTACTACTACTACTACTACTACTACTAACTTTTATATCCAAATATAAAATTATTTGATGACATTATATTGCAGTACTAGCTTCTTGCAAAAAAATGTTTTGAAAAAAATCTTGAAAAAAAAAAAGATATTAAAAAAAAAAAAAAAAAAAAAACGAAGCTCCGAATACTAATTTAAGCTCCAAATACTAATTTTCCGAACGAGTACTCGAATATTTGAATAATTCAGGCCAGCCCTAGTGCTCACTAATAAGACCAGGAAATGTGCAGCTTTCATGGTGCAGTATCCAAAAAAAATCACCCTATTTTAAATGTGCTACTAGGAACTTTTAAATATTTCTGAAACAGTCTAATTTTTCCACACACACACACACACACACACGCACGCACACGCACACGCACACACACACCAATCAGTAACTGACCGTCTTTGTGTCTCCTCCTCCTGTCTCTCTCTCTCCGTCCTCAGTCTGTCGTTCTCTCTCTTCACCTCCTTCTCTTTCCTCATCACTCCATCCATCTGCAAACGCAACTCGTCCATCTGTAGACGCAGCGAAGAGGCCGCCTCACGCTCACTGAGAGACACACACACACACACACACACACACACACAACAAAACCACACCACACACACACACACACACACAACACACACACGCACACACACACACACACACACAGCACACACACACCCCACACACACACACACACACTTTTTCACAAATTTTTTTTCTTGTTGAGTTATTTTCAAACACCAAACTGTGACCATTAATGCAATTTTTTAATTTTTTCATGGCATTGATGTCAGTTTTATTGTTTTTTGCGATGCGTAATTGTGCGTGCCTGTGTGTGTGGTGTGTGTGTGTGTGTTGTGTGTGTGTGTGTGTGTGTGTGGTGTGTGTGTGTGTGTGTGTGTGTGTGTGTGTACCTGCTCAGTGCCTCCGTAGTGTGTGTGTGCTCCTGTTGTGTGTGTTGTGTGTGTGCGTCCAGTCGCTGGTTGTCGTCCTCCAACTGTTTCACTCGAAGCTGCAAAGACGATTTGTCCTCTCCGAGCCGCCGTAGAGATAACTCCGCCCCCTGACACACACACACACACACACACACACACACACACACAACAGACAGACACACACACACACACACCAGAATCAATCAATATCCATTATTCAACCAGGTGAAATTCATTCATAATCAAAATCTCTTACAAATAAAAATCTCTTTGTATGCTGACGATTAGACTGTTTATCTATCTGATTCAGAAGATATAACAACAGTAAAAAGTGTATTCTATAAATGAACTAATCTTCACACAGCCATTTTATTTTCTTATTATTACGTGGCACTTTTAAATCCTGTGTTCTTCTGATTGGTCAATATTTCCAGCAAGACAGACCGCTGTCAAGGGTATAATGACCGTTGCTAAGGACCTACGTCATAGTTTTGATGGATAGACGTCCACAAACAGGGCTACTACTCCTTCAGAAAACAATGGAATACTTTTTCAACATGACTTTGCATGTATCAGGAGAGCAGGGAACACAGGAGTCATGGTTAATGTCTGAAAGGACTCCCGTTCACTATACATTATCCCTTACTTATTTTCTAATTTAACACCAACTCTGATTGATCTTGTATAGAGCTGCAACGATTAATTGACACATAGATTATTAATTGATTATTAAAATAATCGCCAACTAGTTTGATAATCGATTAATCGTTTCAAGTAATTTTTTAATAAAAAAAATCCAAATTCTCTGATTTCAGCTTCTCAAATGTGAATATTTTATGGTTTCTTTAATCCTCTTATGACAGTAAACTGAAATATCTGTGTGTTTTGGAAATAACAAAACATTTGAGGACGTCAACATTGGCTTTGGAAAATGTATCAACATTTTTCACCATTTTCTGACATTTTACGGACCAAAACACTAATCGATTAATAATTGATTAATCGAGAAAATAATCGACAGATTAATCGATTATCAAAATAATCGTTAGTTGCAGCCCTATTCTTGTATGTGTGTTATTAAGTGACTGACCTGCAGTTCCTCATGCCTCCACTGGAGGGCGGTCTCTGTGTGTGAGAGCACCGACAGCAGAGCAGACAGATCCCCAGTGAGGAGGCAGTCAGCTGGGACGCACAGAGACGCATTGGTGCTGCTGGTTACCACTCTGGACTAGAGGCAGGGCACAGGGGGAAAGAAATGGGATGTTTTTAGATTATTTTGGGGTTTATTAGACATTGTGGAGAGGTGAAATGGGGCAGAGAGGGTCAACCAGTGAAGCATTGGTGCTGCTGGTTACCACTCTGGACTGGAGGCAGGACACAGGGGGAAAGAAATTAAAAGAGATTTCTTCAATTTTTTTATTTTTAATTGTTTTATTCCCGGTAAAGGGTTTTTACTGGGAGTTGTTTCTCAGCCGAGCTAAGGGTGTAAGGGCAGGGTGTCATATTGTATCATATTGTATCATATATCATATTGTATGAAATGTAAAGCCCACTGAGACAAATATATTTGTGATTTTGGGCTATACAAATAAAACTGATTTGATTTGATTTGATTTGAAATGGGACGATAAAATAAATTTATTCAATAATCTTTATTTTCACTCTAAAGACACTGAGGCTGGATTCTAACCCGGGTCTGCTGTGAAGAGGACTGAGACTCTATATATATATGATTTATTTTTTAATTCACAATGTCACTTATTGATGTAATTTATTAACAAAACAAAACAACTTTATTATGAGTTAAAAAAAAAAAATAATTCCAAATGGCAAAAATATTTTTATTATTAGTAGAAATGATTAACTACATAAATTATTATATTTAAAATGTAGATATTTACTAAAAAATACACACACACACACACACACACACACACCACACACACACACACACACACACACACACACACACACACACACACTCACAAGTTTGAGCACGGCCTGACTGACAGACTGCAGGATCCTCTCTGTCTCCTGATGTCTCTCTACCTCTCTCTCTCTCTCCTCCTTCTCTCCGCCAAGCGAGCGAGAAAGCTCCACAATACTAAAAACAAAGACAGTGCAATGCATTATGGGTCATTTTAACTGTTAATACACAGCCTAGGCTCTGTAAACGGGCATGCTGCTATAGCTACGGTGGTCCCCTTTTTGTTTATAAACCACTTTACAGAGCCTAGGCTGTGTATTAACACCAGATTTTTGTCATTAGGAAAAAGGTCTTTCATCCATTCTGCTCCCACCACATGGAACTGGCTACAAAAAGATTTTAAATTAACCGAAATGATTTCTTTGAACACTTTTAAATCTAAGCTGAGAGCATTTCAGACCACCTCTTTTACTTGTAGTTGTTTTTTATGATTTTTAATTTACTTGGGACTGTTTTTATTATTTTAATTGAAAACAGTTTTTTCTGATTTTTTTTGATAACAGCTTTTTATTATTTTAATTTGTCTATATGTTGTGAGTGTATTATTGTGAGTGAACATGTAACTTGTTGCTGCCTCTTGGCCAGGACTCCCTTGAAAAAGAGGTTTTTAATCTCAATGGGACTTTCCTGGTTAAATAAATTTAAAAAAAATTAAGGAAAATAAGTTTTTAAGAAAATTACGAATTTTACCGTTCGTTCAGCTGTGCCACTGTTTCCCCGTGGAGAAGTTTGAGCTCTGAAATCTCTTCCTCTTGATCCAATTCTTCCAGTGAGAAGGTTCCAAGTGTGTGTGTGGGGTCGGGAGAGAGTGTGTGTGTGTGTGAGGGATCGGGAGAGAGTGTGTGTGTGTGTGTGGGGTCCTGAGAGAGTGTGTGTGTGTGTAAGGGATCGAGAGAGAGTAAAGAGAGTGTGTGTGTGTGTGAGGGGTTGGGAGAGAATGTGTGTGTGTGTCGGGGGTCCGTATTAGGTAGCAGTAGTGTGGACGAGAGTGTGTGTGTATGTGGTGTGTCGGTAGAAGGCAGGAGAAGTGTGTGTGTGTTTGTGCGGGTTCCTGAGAGAGTGTGTGTGTGTGTGTGAGGGGTCGGGAGAGAGTGTGTGTGTGTGTGTGAGGGGTCGGGAGAGAGTGTGTGTGTGTGAGAGGGATCAGTAAGTGCTGGTAACAGTGTGGAGGACAGTATAGGGGGAGCGGGGTGTGTGAATGTTTGGAGGGAGACTTGGTTTAGTCTCATGTTGACAGACACAGACTCACAGCCCGACAGGAGGGAGGAAGACAGACGAGAAAACTCTGCTCTGAGCTGCCACAGATCCCTACAGACACAGAGACAGACAGAGATACAGACAGACACACACACAGACACAGACAGAGATACAGACAGAGACAGAGACAGAGATTGGTCAATTATCAACAGATTGGTTGGCAGATCCAGAGTGGCACTGGGCAGATCCAATAGTTTTAAACTTCAACAGACACTCGCCTTCAAGTGAGTTAACAAGTGAGTTTGAGTTTGTCAATAGAGTGATTCCAGACCTTCTGTACAAATGAAATGAAGTACGATGGTCTGGTGGGACCAGGCTAAATGAAGTACGATGGTCTGGTAGGACCAGGCTAAATGAAGTACGATGGTCTGGTAGGACCAGGCTAAATGAAGTACGATGGTCTGGTAGGACCAGGCTAAATGAAGTACGATGGTCTGGTGGGACCAGGCTAAATGAAGTACGATGGTCTGGTAGGACCAGGCTAGGAACATGTGAAGAGGTGAAGGTGTTTGAACGAACCTGTCTGCGGCGGTTTTGACTTCGTGACAGTTCCGTCTCAGAGCGACGACAGTCCTCCATACCGACAGCAACCGAGCCTGCTGCTGACACACATGACCTGAACGACTCTACACACACACACACACAGAGACACACACAGAGACACACACACACACACACAGAGACACACACACACACACACACACACACACACACACACACACACACACACACACACACACACACACACACACACACACACACACACACACACACACACCCCACACACACACACAGATTAATATACAAACAGACAGGCACACACAGAGACATACAAATACACACGTTACTACAACACATTTAATTCAGTTACAATGATTTTTTGTTTTGTTTTAAGATATTTTTTTGGCATTTTTATGATTTATTGATAGTGTAGAGACAGAGTTGAAATGGGGCAGAGAGGGGAGTGACATGCAGAGAACGACCGCGGGCTGGAATCGAACCCGGGTCTGCTGCTGGCCGAGGCCCATGGGGGGGACGCCCTACCAACTGAGCTAAGGGCGCCCCGACAATGATTAATTCTACCAGCAGAGACAAGTCAACCCAACACAAACACACACACACATAAAGAGGGACACACACACACACACACACACAAAGACATACATACACACACATACACACACACACACACACACACACACACACACATAAAGAGGGACACACTCACTCACACACACACACATAAAGAGGGACACACACACACACACCACCTACCTCCCTCTCCCTCCTCCAGTCGTCCTCCCTTAGCTCCGCCTCCTGCACGGCTCTGGTCCAATCAGACGTCAGCTTGGTGATGTCATCGCTCAGCGTGCGGTTGGACTGCTGTGATTGGCTGAGCTGCTGCCGGAGCAGAGAGTTGGTCTCAGCCAGACCAGCTGACCTGGAGACAGAGAGACACACACACACACACACACACACACAGAGGTTAGACACACACACACACACAGAGGTTAGAAACACACACACGTTATACACACACACACACACACACACACACACACACACACACACACACACACACACACACACACGTTAGAAACACACACAAATACACACATACGTTGTGAGACGCGTCAAAATTCATGTTCCAAATCATTAGCTTTATCGTGCCGTTTATTCGCGTCAGGCCCGGTGTGTAATGGCCTTAAGAAATACACAAGTTAGAAACACACACACACACACAGACACACACACAGACACACACACACTAGACACACACACACACACACACAAAAACAAGTTGGACTCGGACTCACACACACACAAACAGACACACACACACACACACAGGTTAGACACACACACAGACACACACACACACACACACACACACACACAGAGGTTAGAAACACACACACACACACACGTTATACACACACACATTCACACAAAAACAAGTTGGACTCGGACTCACACAAACAGACACACACACACACAGGTTAGACACACACACACACACACACACACACACACACACACACACACACACACACACACACCTCTGCTGTTCCTCCTCCAGCCTGATGAGGGCGCTCTCCAGAGAGTCGCTGTGTTCGTCTCTGATCCTCCGCTGAGAAATCAAATCAGTTTTATTTGTATAGCCCAAAATCACAAATACATTTGTCTCAGTGGGCTTTACATTCCATACAATATGATACAATATGACACCCTGCCCTTACACCCTTAGCTCGGCTGAGAAAAAACTCCCAGTAAAAACCCTTTAGCGGGAATAAAAAAAATTGAAGAAATCTCAGGGAGAGTCGACAGAGTAAGGGATCCCTCTCCCAGGACGGACATACTGCAATAGATGTCATGAGTAGAGAAAATCACGAAGGAATTTGATCATTGACCAGATGTTTACATGGTAATACTAAAGTAAAGTGCGAATAGTGTGGATGCAGGAAGACTTCAGATGCTGCCAGAGGATCCACACCGTCTCGTCTCCACCAGGGAAAACCACACGATATGACACATTCCCTGCGTTCCAATCCCCGTACTATCTACTATTTAGTATGGTAGAAAAAAGATTTAGAATGGTTAAAGTAAAGATGTCTACTACATCCGGATGAGAATTTTTAGTGTTGAAAACTGCATCCTATTTGGGGCGATTCTGACCCACAATCCAGTGCGCACGTGAAGTGACGTCACATCGACGAAGCCTCCATATGAAAACAAACGGGGATGTGACGGATATAAAAGCAAGAGGCAAGATCAATGTCCTAATTGTAGCATACAATTGGTACGAAAACTAAATTATTTTTATGATCAGTTGTAGTATGTATGTAGAATAGAAAAAAGAAAGAGTATGAGATTTGGAACGCAGGGATTGTTAGTTTATTATTATTTATGTATTCAATTTATTATTATTTGTTAATTTCATGTAGTATAGCAGTATTATGTGTGTGCGTGTGTGTGTGTGTGTTCTAACCTCGGTGTCCTGCAGCTGTGTGTGTTCACTGTGCAGTAGATGTTGACATCGATCTCTGTATTCCAAAACCTGCACACAGACAAACACATTCACTTTAGCCAGTTGTACAAATACTAACGCCTCGTATGTCACTAGTGTCTGTTTAACGGAAGGTGCTTCTAGTGTGCAATGGAAGGAAATCTGGGCGTCCGTGTCTCTGGCGATGCTGCAGCGATCGCGGGTACTCTCCCTTGTGTCATTAAACTAATAAATCTGACTGTATTTAATATCAAACTGATAAAAAACGATCCGACTGTATACAGTGTATCACGAATATAAAGTATTTAATATTTTAGCAGAATAACATTCACTCTGATTCACAAAGTTTTCAATCTATATGAACAAGTGCTTTTTAATCATCTAACTGACTTGACAATGACAATCAACATTTACTGAGTGGAAGGACATCGCATGTAAGATAACCTAGCAAAACTTCCACACGGTCTGTCCGTAATCCACGTAAAAAGTTCAATTATTTGAACGTATATAATACGGATAGTCGGTGATAGATAGATACCTTGTTCTGTAGTCGGTGTATGAGCAGAGCCTGCCTTGCTTCTCTCTCTCTCCCGTCTCTCACTCTCCTCTTCCATTCTCTCTGTTCTCCCTCCGCACGCAGGGAGCGAGCGAGGGAGGGAGAGACAGACTGGCACAGCTAGAGAGAGAGAGAGGAGAGGGAGAGGAGAGAGAGAGAGGAGGGAGAGAGGGAAGGAGGGAGGGAGAGAGAGAGAGAGAGGGGGGGGAGAGGGTTTTACAAAAATACTTTATTAACATTTTTAACACAAATGCATTATGGAAGAGAGAGAGAAAGATGAGAGTAGAGAGAGAGAGAGAGAGAGAGAGAGAGAGAGAGAGGAGGAGGAGAGAGAGAAGAGAGAGAGAGAGAGGAGAGGGGAGAGAGAGAGAGAGAGGAGAAGAGAGAGAGAGAGAGGGAGAGGGAGATAACATTACTGATGAATATTATATTACATTTCTACCAAGTCTGTTCTGACAAATGACAATAAATTCGACACACTGCACCTTTAATACCCCCCCCACCCCCCCCCACTGATCTGGGCCCTGGTTGGTCAGTTTCACTTCATTCCCCTTATGATGTAATAACGTCTCACTCACCCGTTGACTGAGCGCCTGGCTCCTGGACTCCAGCTCGTCTCTCTCCGCCCGACTCTCAGCCAGCTCCACCTGACAGAGGAAAGGTACACATTTATATTATATATTTACATTAAACCTGCAGTGTGTAGAATTCCGGATTTTTTCATAGCAGACTTGGTAGAAAATTATTATAATATCCATAAGTACGTTAAATTTAGTGTATTATAGCTGAACATTTTTTAAGAAAATGTTTTTTTCCCTTAGAAAGTGTCTCATATATCTCCATATTTATCCATACCTTGGACCAAGGCCTAGTCGCCGCCATGTTGGAAGCGTCATAGGACAAGAACAATTCTAAATTTTAAACAATGTACCTGAGGACATTCCAACTATGACACTTTCAAGATGGAGGCACTAGGCCTTGGTCCAAGATATGCAGAAATATGGACATATACGAGACCCTTTCTAAGGGAAAAATAAATAATTAAACACATTTTTTTCAGCTATTATGCACTAAATTAAATGCACTTATGGATATTATAATGACTTTCTACAAAATCTGCTAGGAAATAAAGACAGACAAACAAACAGACAGACAGACAGACAGACAGACAGACAGACAGACAGACAGACAGACAGACAGGACAGACAGACAGACAGACAGACAGACAGACAGACAGACAGACAGACAGACAGACAGACAGACAGACAGACAGACAGAAGATAGATAGATAGATAGATAGATAGATAGATAGATAGATAGATAGATAGATAGATAGATAGATAGATTATTACCTGCAGACGACAGACTTCCTGTTTAAGCCCCGCCTTCTCCGTCTGCCAGCCAATGAGCAGGTCCGGCTCCATGGTGACGGGTTGGTCACTCCTCAGACAGAGGCTTCAAAACTTCAAACAGTGTTCCAGGGATCTACATTTTCCTGTGAGGAAAGTTTGTTTATTCAGTTATTATGAGAATATACCTTAGAAAATGTTTCACTTCTCTAGACACAAAGTTGAGTTACACACTGCACCTTTAAATATGAAGCATTTTCTGAAATTTCGCGGGCTCTGTATTAAGCCCTTAAACAGCGGATTAGACGTCAAATGTATTTTTATTTTAACCTTTATTCATACAGGTAAATCCCATTGAGCCCGGAGACTCTTTTGCAAGGGAGACCTGTTTTCCTTTCCCACGTTACCATTCACACACACATTCATACACCGATAGCAGCAGGCTAACTATCGACATTCACGCGACGTGCTTTGTAATAAATGATTGATAACTTGTTGCTATGCCAACAGGTTGTTTTACAGTACATGTCTACTTACAGTCCCCAGAGTTTGGACTAAACAAGGAGACAGACAGACAGACAGATAGATAGACAGACAGACAGACAGACAGACAGAGTTAGGACTAAACAAGGAGAAGCAGCTTTCAGTTTTTATGCACCAACTCTCTGGAACAAACTCCCAGAGAACTTGAGGTCTGCTGCAACTTTCAGTTCTTTTAAATCGAGTCTGAAGACTTTTCTGTTTCCATTTTAACCTGCTGCAATTAGTATTTTATTTATATGTTTTATTTCTATTCATATTTGTTATTCACTTTTCTAATGTCTATTCTATAGGCTACTTCTTGTATCTTGATGTATGTTATGCCCCTGTAAAGCACTTTGAATGGCCTTGTGTCTGAATTGTGCTATAGAAATAAACTCGTCTAGTATTTTAAATATATCGGAAAAGGCCAATGACATTTAAACGATTAGCAGCGTCTATCCGTATTAAAAGTTAAGCTACTTTATGCTACTTTAAAACTGTTAGCAATGTCTTCCTTTTAAACGTAAATAACTAGCTTGAACATCTAAAACACTAACATAACTAGCTTAAAAATACACTAAACTCGGGACCACCGCCGAAAAAATTAAGAAATTAAACGTTTAAAACACTTTAAAACCATAAATAGTTAGCTAACACCAACCTGTTGCTCCTGTTTTCGCGGTGTTGTTGTTAGCATTTAGCGTTAGCTCCTTTCGCTCATTCAAACTGAAACGTGACCTCACAACCCGGAAACGGAAAGTTACGTTACGGATAGTTTCAGAATAGAAGATGAGTAACGAACAAATATAAATTAGATTAAAAATTGTGTTATAATCAATATAACAATAATAATGAAACTAAAATATTATATAAATTATTATATTATAATAAAAATATGATTACAAAATAAAAACCATTACAAAAAATAAAATAAAATAAAAATATTTTTTTATGAACGAAAAATATAAAAATCACAAAATCGGCTCATAGAGTTCTCTTTATACTTTAGAAATTATTTGAGGGAAAGCAGAGAAGTTTAACCAGATATGTCAGCCTTTCCTGGACTATATAACAGTACTGAAGGGACCTACATGACACCTCGTTGACTTTTTATTGCAGTATATTTGTGTGTTCACTTTTTCAGTTGTGGGTAGGCCTACGTGTTCCATAAAAAAAAAAAAAAAAAAAAATTTTTTAAAAAAAATCACAATCACAGAGAAATCGTATAATAAGCAGAATTTATTACCACATGAAAAAAACCGACTGATTCAGAATTATAATTATTCACAAGATCAATAATCTATATAAAACATATACACAAGATTTATGAGGAAAATACAAGAAAATACAATAAATAACTGTTCCAATACGTGTGTGTGTCTCTGTCTGTCTGTCTGTGTGTTAGTGTGTGTCTCTGTCTGTCTGTCTGTCCGTCCGTCCCTCTGTCTGTCTGTCTGTCTATCTGTATGTGTCTAGTGTGATCTTGTCTGTTTTCTATTCGTCCACCGGAGGGCAGCAGAGCTTAACATGACTTTGTCCTTATAAACCTTTGTTGAAAAGTGCTACATATATAAATTAACTTTATAATTATAATCACAAACTAAAACGCTACTTAATTTACAGAAGCTATGGTGGCCTTCAAGGACAAGAAGCTAGTTACTAAAGATGGCATCATCCACCACTGCCTCAAATCTTTCCACAATATCAAGTGATGAGGTGAAGATGTATTTAGTTATTTATTCTATAGTACTTCTTCTTCTTCTTGGTCTTCCAACAGGTGCATTTCCCCAGGACGCCCACTATATATAAAAACATGTAAGGCCACTAAGTTTGTCCATTCTGTGCTACTGTAGAAACATGGCGGTGCAACATGGCGGCCTCAGCACTAGTCAAAAATAGCCATAGTGGGGTGCTCCGGTGGTGTAGTGGATAGAGCGTGTACCATATTGGCTCCGGCCTTCGTTGCAGTGGTCGCGGGTTCAAGTCCGACCCGTGGACCTTTACTGCAGGTCATCCCCCCTCTTTCTCTCTCTCTCTCTGTCTCCCCATTTCAACTCTGTACTGTCTAATAAAGCTTGAAAATGCCAAAAAAATTATCTTCAATAAAATAGCCATAGTTCCCGAGTGAGTAGACTGTGTGTGTGTGTGTAGATTCAGTAGGTCCGTAGCTTGAACACTTTGCTCAGCCTGGTCGTAGCGCTGGAGTATACGAGGAAGGAGCCTTCGTCGGAGGTGAAGTGTTCCCAGTCTCGACACCTGAATGTGGGCAAGCTATGGACCGGAACGAAGCCCTCATAGCCCTGCCACCTGCACACATGGGAGAGAGGAAGTATATTATTATTATTATTATTTTAATTTTTTATTATTATTATTTTTTATTATTATTATTATTTAAAAAAATATATTATTATTTTTTATTATTATTATTATTATTATTATTATTATTATTATTATTATTATTATTATTATTATTATTATTATTATTATTATTATTATTATTATTATTATTATTATTTATTATTATTATTATAGGCCTATGTTTCTTTTAAAGATTTACTTGTAAAGATTTTTTTCTGTGGTTATGCTTTATTAGACAGTGTGTAGAGACAGAGATGAAATGTGTCAGAGAGGGGAATGACATGCAGAGAACGACCCGGGCTGGATTCTAACCCGGGTCTGCTGTGAAGAGGACAGACAGACAGACAGACAGACAGACAGACAGACAGACAGACAGACAGACAGACAGACAGACAGACAGACAGACAGACAGACAGACAGACAGACAGACAGACAGACAGACAGACAGGCAGAGACACAGACAGACAGACAGGCACGCAGACAGACAGACAGACAGACAGACAGACAGACAGACAGACAGACAGACAGACAGACAGACAGACAGACAGACCTGTATATAATGCTGTTCAGAGAATATGAGTTTCCGTCGTGTGAGTTTGCGACGACCAAGAACTTCTCGTCTCCAATGGTGAAGAACTCCCAATCCACAGCGCTGAAAGAACAACACAATAATGTAATGTAACTTTATTTAAACAGAGACAAAGTACAACAGAAACATTAACCTTGTTTAGAGCAAGGAGAGATGCATTGTACCAGGTTTTAGCAAACTGCTATTTTCCACCTGTAGTCCCTGGGCAGGTGAGAAGAATAAATACTACTAAACTAAACAAGACACGATAGTATCTAAAAATGGTATTGAACATTAAAGGGATAACAAGATACATTGATAACATGTTAGGATAGACGGACAGACAGACGGACGGACGGACGCACGGACGGATAGATAGATAGATAGATAGATAGATAGATAGATAGATAGATAGATAGATAGATAGATAGATAGATAGATAGATAGATAGATAGATAGATAGATAGATAGATAGATAGATAGATAGATAGATAGATAGATAGATAGATAGATAGATAGATAGATAGATAGATAGATAGATAGATAGATAGATAGATGCGTAGACACACACACAGACAGATATGTACCTGTGTGTGGGTATGTCTTGGAAGCGTATGAATGTCTGAGTGAGAGTGTTGAGCTCGTAGACAGTAGAGTTGATGCTGTAGAGAGACGGGCCGGTCTCTGAAACCTTCTGACTGTTGGCCACCGCGAGGAAGAACCGCCCGTCTATCTCAAACGGCTCCCAGTCAGTCGCTCCCACTGTCTGTAAGAGGAGAGAGATGGGTTAGTGTGTGTGTCTGAGGGGGGTGGGGGGTGGGGGGGGGGGGGGGAGTGTGTGTGTGCGTGTGTGTGTGTGTGTGTGTGTGTGTGTGTTGGGGGCTTTCCAGCAACACACTGTTTGGACTCGTCCGTCATGGCGGATCATTTTTAAAAACCACAAAGTCGAGTTAAATCTTCAGTTTAACCTTTAATTCATCTTCAGACAGACACTGTTTACCTCCTGTAATACACACACTCACACACACACACACACACACACACACGCGCATGCACACACACACACACACAGAGAGAGAGAGAGAGAAGAGAGAGAGGAGAGAGAGAGAGAGAGAGAGAGAGAGAGAGAGAGAGGAGAGAGAGAGAGAGAGAGAGAGAGAGAGAGAGAGAGAGAGAGAGAGAGAGAGAGAGAGAGAGAGAGAGAGAGAGAGAGAGATGAGGAGAGAGAGGAGAGAGGAGAGAGAGAGACACACGCACACACACACAGAAACATAGACACACACAGAAAGAGAAAAACACACAAACACACACAAACACACACACAGAAAGAGAGAGAGAGAGAGAGAGAGACACACACACACACACACACACACTCATTAATTACACACCTGATTAATTACACACCTCTTGGTTTCCTGAGTTTTAATTGGAGGCTAAAATCAAAGCGTCATGAACTGAACAGAATCTTTCATGTCGTCACATTAATGTTTTATCACTGGTGGACGTCCTGTACAGCTGTGTGTGTGTGTGTGTGTGTGTGTGTGTGTGTGTGTGTGTGTGTGTGTGTGTGTGTGTGTGTGTGTGTGTGTGTGTGTGTGTGTGTGTGTGTGTGTGTGTGTGTGTGTGTGTGTGTGTGTGTGTGTGTGTGTTGTTGTTGTTCCACCGTTTACCTTATGTCCAGGTGGTTTGGATATACATATAATAAAACAAATAATTTCATTATTATATTAAAAACTTCTTTAAATTACTATAAAACATATTTTATAATGTGAAAAAAGAGCTGTTAAAATAATGATAAAAGCATCTTAGAGTCGAGATAAAAAAAATTATTATTATTATTATGAT